>JAGDYQ010000057.1:3906987-3926749 GCA_021962125.1 Bulinus truncatus
CATCGTTACTGTAAATGTTTTGTGATGTTTGTACATCGTTACTGTAAATGTTTTGTGATGTTTGTACATCGTTACTGTAAATGTTTTGTGATGTTTGTACGTCGTTACTGTAAATGTTTTGTGATGTTTGTACGTCGTTACTGTAAATGTTTTGTGATGTTTGTACGTCGTTACTGTAAATGTTTTGTGATGTTTGTACGTCGTTACTGTAAATGTTTTGTGATGTTTGTACGTCGTTACTGTAAATGTTTTGTGATGTTTGTACGTCGTTACTGTAATAAACAACCAAAGTAAAACCCCGTCAGGCAATAACAACATACACTTTGCAAACAGCCAGAATTATCTCCCTTCAGCTGACCCCCTCTCTTGTTTTATAATCAGTTGAGGCATGGGGCATGGATGGAGAGTGAAGCGATGATTGGACCAGGTGACATACGTCATACGCGACACATGTTCGTAGAGTTCAACAAGGGCAACTATATGCCATACAATATGTACATAAATCTAGTCCGACATTAAACAAGAGTTGAGTCCACTGACAAATGGACACTATGTAAACAATGACCAGTTGAAATGGGTAGTACATCGTGCAAAAATTACAGTTAATCTATTCCAATATTAAACAATATCATTCAACGGCACACGACCAATGACCTTTGAATTAGGTGAAGAATCCCAATTGTCAATATATCTTGCAGTCGAATTTCAGCAGGTGTTTTGTTCAAATGTTCATGACTTTCAGCAGGTGTTTTGTTCAAATGTTCATGACATTTAGCAGAAAACAGATTGTCAGGTAACTGTGTCGTGTCGGTTGGCGAGTTTGAAAGAAACAAATAGAAAGATCAAGTCGTGAATGGAGGGAAGACCGCTATGACCAGTGGGGCAAGACTGTGATTGGTGGAGGGGAGGAGAAGGGTAGGCTTGGGGGGGGTGATGGTAGTTTTAAGTGGACAAAGCAAGTTTGACCAGGGCAAAATGCGGACGTTTATCTATGAGACACGTGGGAGTTCATGAGTGAACGAATAGGGACGTGGGTGACTATATTGCATGTCCAGACATTATTATTGCATCATTCTATTGTGCATTTTATTCGTTAAACTTAAATTATTGTGCAGTTTATGGGTTAAACTTAAATTATTGTGCAGTTTATGGGTTAAACTTAAATTATTGTTTATTCACGAATTTTGAAGTGAGTGTGTGCTTACAGTGACTAACAGAAGTGAGTGTGTGCTTACAGTGACTAACAGGAGTGAGTGTGTGCTTACAGTGACTAACAGAAGTGAGTGTGTGCTTACAGTGACTAACAGAAGTGAGTGTGTGCTTACAGTGACTAACAGGAGTGAGTGTGTGCTTACAGTGACTAACAGAAGTGAGTGTGTGCTTACAGTGACTAACAGGAGTGAGTGTGTGCTTACAGTGACTAACAGAAGTGAGTGTGTGCTTACAGTGACTAACAGGAGTGAGTGTGTGCTTACAGTGACTAACAGAAGTGAGTGTGTGCTTACAGTGACTAACAGAAGTGAGTGTGTGCTTACAGTGACTAACAGGAGTGAGTGTGTGCTTACAGTGACTAACAGAAGTGAGTGTGTGCTTACAGTGACTAACAGGAGTGAGTGTGTGCTTACAGTTACTAACAAAAGTGAGTGTGTGCTTACAGTGACTAACAGAAGTGAGTGTGTGCTTACAGTGACTAACAGAAGTAAAATCTATCACTGATACTGACGCTCATTTGAAACGAAAATACTCATTAAAAGTTCAGCTATTCTGTCCCTTAGATATACTGGTCAACAGCTAGTAGATAATAAGTCAAATTATGCTCATTTCAAACAACCAAGCGACTTATGGGACTTATGGGATTGAAAAAAAATGACTCGCCCAGACATGACCTGACAAAAAAAATCAACAAACTACAATATAATAAAACATTCAAAACCTCAAGTCAGGAAAAAATGAAATAAATAACTAGAGATAAACACAGTAGTGAAGTAAGGGCCCGGGCCCAGAATTAAATATGGGATCCCTTTAAAATAAGACAGAGTAAAAAAAATTAAGTGTAAAATTTGGGTTTAGAAGTAAGGACCCATGGGGTGCGCCCGCCGGTAAGTTCCGCTCCTGCATACATGCATTGATAGCGGGCAGACAACTTTGCTCCTGCATACATGCATTGATAGCGGGCAGACAACTTTGCTCCTGCATACATGGATTGATAGCGGGCAGACAACTTTGCTCCTGAATACATGCATTGATATCGGACAGACAACTTTGCTCGTGCATACATGCATTGATAGCGGGCAGACAACTTTGCTCGTGCATACATTGATATCGGGCAGACAACTTTGCTCCTGAATACATGCATTGATAGCGGGCAGACAACTTTGCTCCTGCATGCATTGATAGCGGGCAGACAACTTTGCTCGTGCATACATTGATATCGGGCAGACAACTTTGCTCCTGCATGCATTGATAGCGGGCAGACAACTTTGCTCGTGCATACATTGATATCGGGCAGACAACTTTGCTCCTGAATACATGCATTGATAGCGGGCAGACAACTTTGCTCCTGCATGCATTGATAGCGGGCAGACAACTTTGCTCCTGCATGCATTGATAGCGGGCAGACAACTCTGTGTTACCAGAAAAAATCTCCATCATTGCAGATCTTTCTTTTTTTTAAATTGAAAACAAATTGAAAAGAATGACGATCTATTGTTAAATAGGACGATCTATTGTTAAATAGGACGATCTATTGCTGAATAGAACTATCTATTGTTAAATAGTACGACCTATTGTTAAATAGGACGATCTATTGTTAAATAGGACGATCTATTGCTGAATAGAACGATCTATTGTTAAATAGGACGATCTATTGTTGAATAGGACGATCTATTGTTGAATAGGACAATCTATTGTTGAATAGGACGATCTATTGTTGAATAGACCGATCTATTGTTGAATAGTACGATCTATTGTTGAATAGGACGATCTATTATTGAATAGACCGATCTATTGTTGAATAGTACGATCTATTGTTGAATAGTACGATCTATTGTTGAATAGGACGATCTATTGTTGAATAGGACGATCTATTATTGAATAGACCGATCTATTGTTGAATAGTACGATCTATTGTTGAATAGTACGATCTATTGTTGAATAGGACGATCTATTGTTGAATAGGACGATCTATTGTTGAATAGACCGATCTATTGTTGAATAGTACGATCTATTGTTGAATAGGACGATCTATTGTTGAATAGGACGATCTATTGTTGAATAGACCGATCTATTGTTGAATAGTACGCTGATTTTTGAGTCTTTGCCCGGGGCCTACCTGATCACAATCTGACTCTGGTCAATGGTGAAAAGATTGTTGACCAATCTCAGCTCAGGAGAAAATTAGGTCAAACTCCAGATACGCTTTTTGGTCACGTGATCATGATGGTGACATCAATAGAAAAACAGACAAAGACTATTAGATGGGGGTGGGGGACATTGGGTACTAGACCAGAGAGAGACAAACGGAAGTCAAGATTTGTTCCAGTCCAGTGGAGAAGAAAATATTAGTCCATTGAATACGACAGCAGCTTGTTTCAACCAATCACCGAGTGGAGAGCAGTACAGCTAGAAGATCAACTTGTATTTGACAGTTAACTCGTTTTATTATTAGTCGTGATAAATATTGTTAGAATGTGTCTAGTAGACGTCACATATCCGTGAATATGTCTAGTAGACGTCATCTATCCGTGAATATGTCTAGTAGACGTCATCTATCCGTGAATATGTCTAGTAGACGTCATCTATCCGTGAATATGTCTAGTAGACGTCATCTATCCGTGAATATGTCTAGTAGACGTCATCTATCCGTGAATATGTCTAGTAGACGTCATCTATCCGTGAACATATCGTCTATTTTAGAAAGTTACACACACGTAAAAAAACAATGAAACAAAAAAAAACAACAAAGTTTCTGTTAAAAAGACTATACAGGAGTTGGGCAGATTGTGTGGCTAGTACAATCACCAGCCACCATTATTTTCACCAACAAAGGTCTGGTGCTCATTAGCAGTCTTGCACTCTACCACACTGCCGACTCGACATTACTAAGTTACAAGAACAACCTCTCTGTCTCTCTCTGTGTTTGAAATACTAAAGACATCGCTGGCAAACATTTTTGTTACATCCTGTTAGTATACAACTAAATGGATTTACTTTTGATATAAAGATTTATAAGGTGTTCCTCCCCCCCAAAGCAATAAAGCAATGAAGAGAACAAAAAATTCTGTCCATTCTCTGGACAGTGGTCAGTTGATACATGATGTCTGTAAACCCGCTAACTTCATGATAACATTATCTGGACAGTGGTCTGTTTTTATATGATGTCTGTTGACCCGCTAACTTCATGATAACATTCTCTGGACAGTGTTCAGTTGTATTATGATGTCTGTAAACCCGCTAACTTCATGATAACATTCTCTGGACAGTGGTCAGTTGTTACATGATGTCTGTAGACCCGCTAACTTCATGATAACATTCTCTGGACAGTGGTCAGTTGTTACATGATGCCTTTAGACCCGCTAACTTCATGATAACAACCAAGATCCTCAAGGACTCTAACAAAGGCTTAAAAAAAAAGTAAAATGAACTCTCCCATGAATCGACGTCAAATTTCTTAAAGAGAGAAAAAAGAAGAAGAAAGATCCAGCGATGACCTTCTGTCCATCCACTGGCTATTTCTCTTTCCGCCCTCATCTACAGGATCTGAATCCAGGAGACCAGATCAACTCCTCTTCTCCCTCCCCCCCTCTCGAAATGTCTACTCTGACAAGCGTCTCGGTCTCTGGGCCAACACACACACACACACGCACACACACACACAAACACACACACACAAACACACAGGGTGAAAAGGGAAATCTAATTTTGTTCCTTTTGTTTCTCCTCTGACTTCTCTCCCTTTTCAACTGAGTTTTTTTTCTCTCCCCTTGCTGATTGCTTTATCTCAAGGGCGGAACGGGTTGGGTGGTGCTACATCTCAATGGAGGTGGGGGTGGATGGGTGGAAGACGAAGACATGTGATTCAATATCGTCCACTTGATTCTGACGTAAACAGAAAAAATAAATAAAACCCAACAAACTACAACCAACAGAGAGTAGGGGCCACCAGTGGCGGTTAAACTCTGACCTCTGAAATAATTAATATGACGCAGTGACAATAATAAGATGGCTGATTGAAAAGTTATTAGAAAACTGGCCGGCATACCACTCCACCCTCTCTGCAGCTACATCTTCATTAAAGAAATCTTCCTCGTTTCTCACTTTTCACCCCCCTCTACACACACACACACACAAACACACACACACACACACCATCTTGTAAAACTTTAGTTTCCATTTGAAATATAAAAAATATAAGACATAAATATGGCGATAGCCATATTGTTTTTTTTTTAGAATCGTTGTTATTAATGTTGTTATCGCTAACTGAATTCTTCTATTGTCCAGACAGTAACAATTTTTGCTATTAATGTTGATATCGCTAACTGAATTCTTCTATTGTCCAGACAGTAACAATCGTTGCTATTAATGTTGTTATCACTAACTGAATTCTTCTATTGTCCAGACAGTAACAATTGTTGCTATTAATGTTGATATCGCTAACTGAATTCTTCGATTGTCCAGACAGTAACAATTGTTGCTATTAATGTTGTTAACGCTAACTGAATTCTTCGATTGTCCAGACAGTAACAATTGTTACTATATGACGTCCATGTCGACGGATGTAGTGCTATAATCTCGTTACAGCAAACAATAGAGAAACAATTGTACTAAGTAAACAATCGGAAATATCCCGTTTCCTTTGTGCTTATTTCCTCGTTGTAGAACTCACGACTACAAAATACAAACGTAACATGACACATGTGTAAAGGAAAAAGAAAACATAAGAATCCAGAACTGTGGTATTATTTAGGGCATTGTTTTTTTGTTTACATTTTTGTTCTTTAAAAAAAGTGTCTGTACAATACAAATGTAAGTTTATTTATTTAAAACCCTGAAGTGTTCTTAGAATTGTAAAGGGTCTAAACAGCTTAAAGGGCCCCGGGGCCACGTGTTTTGAGAACTGCACGCTCGACAGGCCCAAACGTTAAGATACGGTGACCAGATTTTCCCGAGGTCAGCTCCAGGTCAGTTTAAAAAGGAGGTGTGACGTGAAAGTTGTGTTTTGAGACACCAGAGAATGGATTCATTCATCAGCTCAATTGATCGTGTATTGATCAGTAATTAATCTCACAGAAATTCACAGATCTATGAATTATTGTATGCGTTCAGTGTTTATTGCGTACATTGAAGTTAAATTTTACTTAACGAGTTTAAGAAAATATCAACAACAACAAGAGACGACAAAACGAAACTGGGTAACATGGTACAATCACATGGATAGGAATGTGGCAGACACATGCCAGTACTGGGTGACATGGTACAATCACATGGACAATTGGACATGAATATGACAGACACATGCAAGTACTGGGTGACATGGTACAATCACATGGACAATTGGACATGAATGTGGCAGACACATGCCAGTACTGTGTGACATGGTAGAATCACATGGACAGAAATGTGGCAGACACGTGCCAGTACTGGGTGACATGGTAGAATCACATGGACATGAATGTGGCAGACACATGCCAGTACTGGGTGACATGGTACAATCACATGGACAATTGGACATGAATGTGGCAGACACATGCCAGTACTGGGTGACATGGTAGAATCACATGGACAGAAATGTGGCAGACACATGCCAGTACTGGGTGACATGGTACAATCACATGGACAATTGGACATGAATGTGGCAGACACATGCCAGTACTGGGTGACATGGTAGAATCACATGGACAGAAATGTGGCAGACACATGCCAGTACTGGGTGACATGGTACAATCACATGGACAGAAATGTGGCAGACACATGCCAGTACTGGGTGACATGGTAGAATCACATGGACAATTGGTCATGAATGTGGCAGATACATGCAAGTAGCACCTGGCTAACATTTCCCTACCTGACGGATCTGAGAATGTACGGGAGGTCCACTGAGTTGGTACTGCTCATGGTCGGGCTGACGTCACATCCGACCGGCTCACCGCTACCAGAATGGCTGACAGACAGCCCGATGGTCGCCGCCACCCGCACTGCGCTGGCCAGCACGGAAGTGTCCAAGTGGTTGCCGTGCAGCTGCTGCAGCGACTGTTGCTGGCTCTGTAGCTGTTGCTGCTGCTGCTGCTGGTGGAGGTGGTAATACCGGCCCACAGGCTTCTGGTACTCGGAGGCGTGCGAGAAGCTGGAGCTGCAGCTCCGGATGATCTTAGTTCCCGACGTCTCCGAGGCGGAGGACGAGGACGTGGTCAGGCTCCCGCATGACACCCGGTGGCGCCGGCTGTGCACGGGGTGCTCCGTGGCCGCCCCGCTCCCCGGGGACAGCTGCTGACTGAAGTGAAGCTGGTCGAAGTCGTCACTAGAGTTGGATGGCTCCAGTGTCAAATTCATAGGCTGTGGCCGGGTGTTGCCCTGCATACGTATTTTCAATATTGTTTCTCAAAACTTCAAATTGTTATGTACAGTTTTTACCTCTGGCTAATATCCATTATTGACATATTGAGTTTGCATAATATAATTACGTTCTACAAATGTCTGGTAACTTGCTTATACTGTTATATGGTCATCTACTTGCAAGGTGTTCAATAATTATTGTTTTTATTTTGTATGAATTTAAACTTTTGATTGAATTTGTTTATACGGACTGTTATAAACGAATTATCACATCAAAATTATCACACACACACACACACGCACACAAATTTATTTATATATTTATGTATCGTTCTATGCGCGCAAGAGAAAACTTGAACTCACATATTATATCAGTCAGGTATAAGTGAACATATTATATCAGTCAGGTATATGTGAACTTATATTCCACTCAGAATAAATGCTATATATCAGTTGTTATGAATATTCAGTATGTAACGCATTTCCAATAAAGTCTTAGTCCAGCCAATAGTCAAGGTCTGTTATCTGATTTCAGCAGACACACCCACCACCTGATGTGACAAGTCCACCTTCTAATTTCATTTTGTTATCAGCCATTTAATCTTAATCAGTCACATATCAACTTTTTGATATCAGATAATTATTTCAGACATTTATCAATCTGCTAATCTCAGACAGTTGTAAACAATCTAAATTCAGCCATTTATCAATCTGCTAATCTCAGACAGTTGTAAACAATCTAAACTCAGCCATTTATCAATCTTCTAATCTCAGACAGTTGTAAACAATCTAAATTCTGCCATTTATCAATCTGCTAATCTCAGACAGTTGTAAACAATCTAAACTCAGCCATTTATCAATCTGCTATTCTCAGACAGTTGTAAACAATCTAAATTCAGCCATTTATCAATCTGCTAATCTCAGACAGTTGTAAACAATCTAAACTCAGCCATTTATCAATCTGCTAATCTCAGACAGTTGTAAACAATCTAAACTCAGCCATGTATCAATCTTCTAATCTCAGATTGATGGCAACCATTTAAATGAAATATATTTTTTTAAATTAACTTATGTTAATTCCTTCGAACACTACAGACAGGTCGTCACACTAATCTGTTAGTACAAGACATATAACACTAGAGACAGGTCGTCACAGTAACCTGTTAGTACAGCACAGATAACACTAGAGACAGGTCGTCACAGTAACCTGTTAGTACAGCACAGATAACACTAGAGACAGGTCGTCACAGTAGCCTGTTAGTACAGCACAGATAACACTAGAGACAGGTCGTCACAGTAGCCTGTTAGTACAGCACAGATAACACTAGAGACAGGTCGTTACACTAACCTGTTAGTACAGCACAGATAACACTAGAGACAGGTCGTCACACTAACCTGTTAGTACAGCACAGATAACACTAGAGACAGGTCGTCACACTAACCTGTTAGTACAGCACATATAACACTAGAGACAGGTCGTCACAGTAGCCTGTTAGTACAGCACAGATAACACTAGAGACAGGTCGTCACAGTAACCTGTTAGTACAGCACAGATAACACTAGAGACAGGTCGTCACAGTAGCCTGTTAGTACAGCACAGATAACACTAGAGACAGGTCGTCACAGTAGCCTGTTAGTACAGCACAGATAACACTAAAGACAGGTCGTCACACTAACCTGTTAGTACAGCACATATAACACTAGAGACAGGTCGTCACAGTAGCCTGTTAGTACAGCACAGATAACACTAGAGACAGGTCGTCACAGTAACCTGTTAGTACAGCACTGATAACACTAGAGACAGGTCGTCACACTAACCTGTTAGTACAGCACATATAACACTAGAGACAGGTCGTCACAGTAGCCTGTTAGTACAGCACAGATAACACTAGAGACAGGTCGTCACAGTAACCTGTTAGTACAGCACTGATAACACTAGAGACAGGTCGTCACAGTAACCTGTTAGTACAGCACAGATAACACTAGAGACAGGTCGTCACACTAACCTGTTAGTACAGGACTGATAACGATTGCCCAACACCGCCGTCTTCAATTACCCCTCCCCCCCCAACTAATCCTGCCCCAATTATTGTATGACATAAACATCACTTTGGAAAAATATCATTTTCGGTATTTAATTTAGCGACAAATGAAATGATAAAATCGTAAATATGACGTCATCACGTTCAGCACTATTTTTCACCTTAGAACTATGCTTTAAATTTAGATTTTGATCAACAGACTCCAATGGCCACATGAGCCACCCCATGTGTCAACAGACTCCAATGGCCAGATGAACTACTCCTTGCGTCTAGAGACTCCAATGGCCAGATGAGCCACCCCATGTGTCAACAGACTCCAATGGCCAGATGAGCCACCCCATGTGTCTAGAGACTTCAATGGCCCCATGAGCCACTCCATGTGTCAACAGACTCCAATGGCCAGATGAGCCACCCCATGTGTCTAGAGACTTCAATGGCCCCATGAGCCACTCCATGTGTCAACAGACTCCAATGGCCAGATGAGCCACCCCATGTGTCTAGAGACTTCAATGGCCCCATGAGGAACTCCATGTGTCAACAGACTCCAATGGCCAGATGAGCCACCCCATGTGTCTAGAGACTTCAATGGCCCCATGAGCCACTCCATGTGTCAACAGACTCCAATGGCCAGATGAGCCACCCCATGTGTCTAGAGACTTCAATGGCCCCATGAGGAACTCCATGTGTCAACAGACTCCAATGGCCAGATGAGCCACCCCATGTGTCAACAGACTCCAATGGCCCCATGAGCCACCCCATGTGTCTAGAGACTTCAATGGCCCCATGAGCCACTCCATGTGTCAACAGACTCCAATGGCCAGATGAGCCACCCCATGTGTCAACAGACTCCAATGGCCAGATGAGCCACCCCATGTGTCAACAGACTCCAATGGCCAGATGAGCCACCCCATGTGTCTAGAGACTTCAATGGCCCCATGAGCCACTCCATGTGTCAACAGACTCCAATGGCCAGATGAGCCACTCCATGTGTCAACAGACTCCAATGGCCAGATGACCCACCCCATGTGTCTAGAGACTTCAATGGCCCCATGAGCCAACCCATGTGTCTAGAGACTTCAATGGCCCCATGAGGAACTCCATGTGTCAACAGACACCAATGACCAGATGAGCCACCCCATGTTTCTAGAGACTTCAATGGCCCCATGAGCCACTCCATGTGTCAACAGACTGCAATGGCCAGATGAGCCACCCCATGTGTCAACAGACTCCAATGGCCAGATGAGCCACCCCATGTGTCAACAGACTCCAATGGCCAGATGAGCCACTCCTTGTGTCTAGAGACTCCAATGGCCAGATGAGGCACCCCATGTGTCAACAGACTCCAATGGCCAGATGAGCCACCCCATGTGTCTAGAGACTTTAATGGCCCCATGAGCCACTCCATGTGTCAACAGACTCCAATAGCCCCATGAGCCACTCCATGTGTCAACAGACTCCAATGGCCAGATGAGTTACCCCATGTGTCTAAAGACTTCAATGGCCACATGAGCCACCCCATGTGTCAACAGACTGCAATGGCCCCATGAGCCACCCCTTGTGTCTAGAGACTCCAATGGCCACATGAGCCACCCCATATGTCAGCGGACAAAAAAATGACCCTAATCCAATCAACTTGGACGATTTTATTAATCAAGGTTTCAGTTGACTAAAGTTCTAAATTCAACTGGGTTACACACAGACAGCTAAAAAAGTTCTAAATTCAACTGGGTTACACACAGACAGCTAAAAAAGTTCTAAATTCAACTAA
The DNA here is from genome assembly GCA_021962125.1 of Bulinus truncatus. Taxonomy (NCBI): domain Eukaryota; kingdom Metazoa; phylum Mollusca; class Gastropoda; family Planorbidae; genus Bulinus; species Bulinus truncatus. The sequence goes on from JAGDYQ010000057.1 coordinate 3,918,352, forward strand.
GTCACACACAGACAGCTAAAAAAGTTCTAAATTCAACTAAGTCACACACAGACAGCTAAAAAAGTTCTAAATTCAACTGGGTTACACACAGACAGCTAAAAAAAAGAAATAATATTAGTTTATTGGATGGAAATAGAATCAACTTTCATTAAAGGTAATGAGGAAATAAATGAACTTCATTAATATTTAGACAATAGTACAGATTGTAATAAATACTAAAAAAAAAACTCTGTGCGTAAAAAAATAAGTGCCCGAATCAATGGTCTGTTAACTAACGCCCCCCCCTCCCTCCTACCTTTCTAATTAGTCTTTGTCCTTTTCATAAACCGACACACTCACCCCCTTCCTCGCAATAACTGACCGTCAGTGGTGACGTCAGAAGATCACGTGAGCAAATACTGGCGGTTCAATTATTTATTACTTCCGGAGATGAACTGATTGTGTCATGGCGACTAGGAAATTGCGTTCAGTTTGCCCACATTCAGTCTCCGCCTGTGTTTAATTTCCATTTGACGAGGTCCTGTAATCCGTAATGGTCATTTTATAATCAAACACCGCACTGTTTATGATGGATGTTGACAATGTTAAAAAAATACAACAAAGGCAGATAAGAACATGTAAATTCTTAATGGCCATTTTATAATCAAACACCGCACTGTTTATGATGGATGACAAAGTTAAAAAAAAAAAAGAACAAAGATAGTATAGGACATGTAAAATCTACTTTGAACATAATCTTGGAAAGGGGGAGAGGCATAATCAACGCCAGTGCATGTTTTAACAGATTTGAAACGTCTAAAATCAGAAGCCTTTATTGTTAAAAGCGCAATTCAACTCATGATCTTATGGTAGCAATGTGTCCCCCCCCCACCCCCGTGCTGTGTGGGAGGGGAAACAGGGCCGGCTGATATTTGGGATCTCATAGGCAGCACACAAATTGTTCAGGGAATGCATGGACTGTTGACCATATGGTCAAATCAAGGTGAGATATCCGGAATTTGTCGGTCCTGGTGAAAGTTTACAAGTGTACCTGGCTATAAAACAGTTCACTAGGTTTCCTTGTTACAGCTTGCATGTATAGGCTGCCTAGGAATTCCTTTACTGTATACAAACAGACCTTTTATAAACAGTATACAGGAATTGAGAGAATACGACCTGCTATCTCACCCCTCCCCCATCCCCGGTTGTGAGTGGATCCCTATACCATGTATACACTACATGCCCTGTTGTGAGTGGATCCCTATACCATGTATACACTGCATGAATGCCCTGTTGTGAGTGGATCCCTATATCATGTATACACTGCATGCCCTGTTGTGAGTGGATCCCTATACCATGTATACACTACATGAATGCCCTGTTGTGAGTGGATCCCTATACCATGTATACACTGCATGAATGCCCTGTTGTGAGTGGATCCCTATACCATGTATACACTGCATGCCCTGTTGTGAGTGGATCCCTATATCATGTACACACTGCATGAATGCCCTGTTGTGAGTGGATCCCTGTACCATGTATACACTGCATACCCTGTTGTGAGTGGATCCCTATACCATGTATACACTGCATGAATGCCCTGTTGTGATTGGATCCCTATACCATGTATACACTGCATGACCTGTTGTGAGTGGATCCCTATACCATGTATACACTACATGAATGCCCTGTTGTGAGTGGATCCCTATACCATGTATACACTGCATGCCCTGATGTGAGTGGATCCCTATATCATGTATACACTACATGCCCTGTTGTGAGTGGATCCCTATATCATGTATACACTGCATGAATGCCCTGTTGTGAGTGGATCCCTATACCATGTATACACTGCATGCCCTGTTGTGAGTGGATCCCTATATCATGTATACACTGCATGAATGCCCTGTTGTGAGTGGATCCCTATATCATGTATACACTGCATGCCCTGTTGTGAATGGATCCCTATACCATGTATACACTGCATGCCCTGTTGTGAGTGGATCCCTATATCATGTATACACTGCATGAATGCCCTGTTGTGAGTGGATCCCTATACCATGTATACACTGCATGAATGCCCTGTTGTGAGTGGATCCCTATACCATGTATACACTGCATGAATGTCCTGTTGTGAGTGGACCCCTATACCATGTATACACTGCATGAATGCCCTGTTGTGAGTGGATCCCTATACCATGTATACACTACATGAATGCCCTGTTGTGAGTGGATCCCTATACCATGTATACACTGCATGAATGCCCTGTTGTGAGTGGATCCCTATACCATGTATACACTGCATGCCCTGTTGTGAGTGGATCCCTATATCATGTACACACTGCATGAATGCCCTGTTGTGAGTGGATCCCTGTACCATGTATACACTGCATACCCTGTTGTGAGTGGATCCCTATACCATGTATACACTGCATGAATGCCCTGTTGTGATTGGATCCCTATACCATGTATACACTGCATGACCTGTTGTGAGTGGATCCCTATACCATGTATACACTACATGAATGCCCTGTTGTGAGTGGATCCCTATACCATGTATACACTGCATGCCCTGATGTGAGTGGATCCCTATATCATGTATACACTACATGCCCTGTTGTGAGTGGATCCCTATATCATGTATACACTGCATGAATGCCCTGTTGTGAGTGGATCCCTATACCATGTATACACTGCATGCCCTGTTGTGAGTGGATCCCTATATCATGTATACACTGCATGAATGCCCTGTTGTGAGTGGATCCCTATATCATGTATACACTGCATGCCCTGTTGTGAGTGGATCCCTATACCATGTATACACTGCATGCCCTGTTGTGAGTGGATCCCTATATCATGTATACACTGCATGAATGCCCTGTTGTGAGTGGATCCCTATACCATGTATACACTGCATGAATGCCCTGTTGTGAGTGGATCCCTATACCATGTATACACTGCATGAATGTCCTGTTGTGAGTGGACCCCTATACCATGTATACACTGCATGAATGCCCTGTTGTGAGTGGATCTCTATATCATGTATACACTGCATGAATGCCCTGTTGTGAGTGGATCCCTATATCATGTATACACTGCATGAATGCCCTGTTGTGAGTGGATCCCTATACCATGTATACACTACATGAATGCCCTGTTGTGAGTGGATCCCTATACCATGTATACACTGCATGCCCTGATGTGAGTGGATCCCTATATCATGTATACACTACATGCCCTGTTGTGAGTGGATCCCTATATCATGTATACACTGCATGAATGCCCTGTTGTGAGTGGATCCCTATACCATGTATACACTGCATGCCCTGTTGTGAGTGGATCCCTATATCATGTATACACTGCATGAATGCCCTGTTGTGAGTGGATCCCTATATCATGTATACACTGCATGCCCTGTTGTGAGTGGATCCCTATACCATGTATACACTGCATGCCCTGTTGTGAGTGGATCCCTATATCATGTATACACTGCATGAATGCCCTGTTGTGAGTGGATCCCTATACCATGTATACACTGCATGAATGCCCTGTTGTGAGTGGATCCCTATACCATGTATACACTGCATGAATGTCCTGTTGTGAGTGGACCCCTATACCATGTATACACTGCATGAATGCCCTGTTGTGAGTGGATCTCTATATCATGTATACACTGCATGAATGCCCTGTTGTGAGTGGATCCCTATATCATGTATACACTGCATGAATGCCCTGTCACTCCGGCCCTGGGAAGTAGGTGTTTTCAGCCAATCTTAAGTCTGTGTCGTACTGAAGGATTCAACACAGTGGTCAAGTAATTACATCATGTCAATTGGTCAGTTTACCACCGAGTCTCAGTGAGTCTGTCCTTGACCTCAAAAGATTTTCGTTTGAGATTTTTAAAAAATATTTTAACTTTCACCTGGATCTGAAAACTTTCCGAGGTTCTCAAGCGCCCTAACCCCCCTACATCCCCCACCCTACATCCCCCACCCTACATCCCCCCACCCATCCGGTAGCCACCCATGACGCGTTCATTGTCTTCCTTGCAGGTGGGTCACGAAACCAAAACTATTGTCACATTGGGGTCACGAAACCAAAACTATTGTCACATTGGGGTCACGAAACCAAAACTATTGTCACATTGGGGTCACGAAACCAAAACTATTGTCACATTGGGGTCACGAAACCAAAACTATTGTCACATTGGGGTCACGAAACCAAAACTATTGTCACATTGGGGTCACGAAACCAAAACTATTGTCACATTGGGGTCACGAAACCAAAACTATTGTCACATTGGGGTCACGAAACATATACATTTTGAGTACAACTGCTCTAATACAACAGAACAGCAGTCGAAATACCGGCTTTTAAGAAACTGAAAATATTTGTTATCAATTATTAAATGTTGATATGATCTATATATATATATTTGTTATCAATTATTAAATGTTGATACGATTTATGTTGATATGATCTATGTTGATATGATCTATGTTGATATGATCTATGTTGATATGATCTATGTTGATATGATCTATGTTGATATGATCTATGTTGATACGATCTATGTTGATACGATCTATGTTGATACGATCTATATATCTTGTTTTTTAAATCTCTACATGCAGTAACGAAACCTAGCTAAGCGTCCCCCCCCCCTTCCCCACAGCTATTCAGTCCGTGGTGTTAATACGCATTAACGTATCTAAGGAATTACTTCCCCTGGTTAGCCAGTTATCGTTCGTACCTCGCCTAGAATTAACTTCGAACCCCTCCCCCCCCCCACACACACATAATCTCTCACTCTCTCTCTCTCTCTCTCTCTCTCTCTCATTGTTCTCTCTCTCTCTCTCTCTCTCTCTCTCTCTCTCAATGTGACACAGAGTGACACCTCTACTAGGACACTATTTCCCCACTAAGGACTCTCTTGTTAGCAAGTTCCGTAACCAGATGAAGGTGAGGTAGTCAACTTACTGGCATGGCCATGTGGAAAAGCTCGAATCCCAGTATACAATAAATTGGAAACAAAGAGAGAGAAAAGAAGTAGACAATGAGAGAGACTCATGCTTATTACGTGAGGCAAGATATCTAATACATTGTCCGTAAGGTAAGGCAAGATATCAAATACATTTTCCGTAAGGTAAGGCAAGATATCACATACATTGTCCGTACGGTAAGGCAAGATATCACATACATTGTCCGTAAGGTAAGGCTAGATATCACATACATTGTCCGTAAGGTGAGGTAACAAAAAATATATATTTTGATGTTGATATAACATAAACAGTAAAGTAACATTGACGCCATAAAACACGTGCTTATCTCTTAGCGTAAGAGAGTCTATTAATTAACAGGACAGAAATTTCCCTGACTCCCGTGTGGCAGATCTTCCCCTGACTCCCGACTGGCAGATTTTTTCCCTGACTCCCGTGTGACAGATCTTTCCCTGACTCCCGTGTGACAGATCTTTCACTGACAACCGTGTAACAGATCTTTCCCCGACTCTCGTGTGATAGATCTTTTCTGACTCTCGTGTGACAGATCTTTCATTGACAATCGTGTATCAGATTTTCCCCTGACCCTCGTGTGACAGATCTTTCACTGACAACCGTGTAACAGATCTTTCCCTGACTCTCGTGTGACAGATCTTTTCTGACTCTCGTCTGACAGATCTTTCCCTGACTCGTGTGACAGATATTTCCCTGACTCCCGTGTGACAGAGCTTTCATTGACGCTTATGTGACGGGACATGACCCAGCCTAACTTGAGATGTGCATGTAACAGCTTCACACGAGGGGAAGTAAATGTCACACCAGGCTCGAGGTAAATATCCTGAGCTGTATGTCACGTGACCAGGGTCCAGACAGGGACACCGAAATACAAAAAAAAAACAACAAAACAAAACAAAACATGTTGTTGTTTTTTAAATAGACAAAAAAATCTTTTGAACCAAACAGTTAATCGATAGGCCTCTTGGGGTTGCGCGCGTGTGTGTGACATAGAGAGAGGAGAGAGAGAGAGAGAGAGAGAGAGAGAGAGAGAGAGAGAGAGTCACAGAGTGTTTGCCAATCATTTGTGGGTGAGAGTGATAAAAAATTGTAGAATGGGGACTGGGGGATATGAGGGAGAGCAATTCGATCGAAGAAATCAAGATTTGCTCACTGAACGACAAGACGGGACGGGAGTGGGGCCTGAGGGTGGGGAGGGGAATGCGTTAAGCAGCAAACAAGATGGTCTAATTACTAACCAGGGACTGCATCTCCTCACAGTTCCACTTTTGTAACAAGCCTGCAGTGTTGTTTGTTTATGTTTGCAAATAATGTTGAACAAACCCGCCAGAGACAAATACAATATAGATCTATAGAATAAAGTTTGTCATTTCTAATACATTTCAAAGAAACTTGTTGAGTTTAAGTTTAAATTGTCAAACAACAACACAACGAAAAATATTCAGTTTTTCTAAACTAGGGTCGTCGCCCACGTAAGGTCACGGCCACTGACAGACACATTCGGTGTGTATGTAGTGAAACTTCCAAGAGACGCAACTCAGTCAATTTGATGCCGCACCAGCTGGTGAGGGCTGTGGTACTTGTAATGCAGCAGTGCGGCTAGAGAGCAATAAAAATGAGGAATAATAAAACAATCTCGCCAACACTGAAATACGAGATATCATATCATAGTGTGATAAACAAAAAAAAGAGTTACGCAACGTCCAGACGCCATAAAATGTTCTTCACTTCCTGTTCATTTGAGCGCTCACAGTAGACACCTGCCAACCAATGGCTGCGAGGGTAATAAAAGGCTGGATTAGAAATATAAAACCTACTGTCTGTAGGGTGCGTTTTGTCTGTCAAGTGGAGGCCTTATGGGGCGGCGACTAGGGCAACTTTACCGGGCCCGCACCGGGAGGTCCCGAGATAGAAGCGTTTTGATACAAAGTTACGATTCAAAACCCTTACGTTTGATACTCGTCTTGAGCCCCATATTTAAAACTGTAATGATACTCGTCCTGGGCCTCGCACTTAGAACTGTAATGATACTCGCCCTGGGCCCCACACTTAGAACTGTAATGATACTCGTCCTGGGCCCCATATTTAAAACTGTAATGATACTCGTCCTGGGCCCCGCACTTAGAACTGTAATGATACTCGCCCTGGGCCCCGCACTTAAAACTGTAATGATACTCGTCCTGGGCCCCATATTTAAAAACTGTAATGATACTCGCCCTGGGCCCCGCACTTAGAACTGTAATGATACTCGCCCTGGGCCCCGCACTTAGAACTGTAATGATACTCGCCCTGGGCCCCGCACTTAGAACTGTAATGATACTCGTCCTGGGCCCCATATTTAAAACTGTAATGATACTCGCCCTGGGCCCCGCACTTAGAACTGTAATGATAATCGTCCTGGGCCCCATATTTAAAACTGTAATGATACTCGCCCTGGGCCCCGCACTTAGAACTGTAATGATACTCGTCCTGGGCCCCGCACTTAGAACTGTAATGATACTCACCCTGGGCCCCGCACTTAGAACTGTAATGATACTCGTCCTGGGCCCCATATTTAAAACTGTAATGATACTCGCCCTGGGCCCCGCACTTAGAACTGTAATGATACTCGTCCTGGGCCCCGCACTTAGAACTGTAATGATACTCGCCTTGGGCCCCGCACTTAGAACTGTAATGATACTCGCCCTGGGCCCCGCACTTAGAACTGTAATGATACTCGTCCTGGGCCCCATATTTAAAACTGTAATGATACTCGCCCTGGGCCCCGCACTTAGAACTGTAATGATACTCGTCCTGGGCCCCATATTTAAAACTGTAATGATACTCGTCCTGGGCCCCGCACTTAGAACTGTAATGATACTCGTCCTGGGCCCCGCACTTAGAACTGTAATGATACTCGCCCTGGGCCCCGCACTTAGAACTGTAATGATACTCGTCCTGGGCCCCGCACTTAGAACTGTAATGATACTCGCCCTGGGCCCCGCACTTAGAACTGTAATGATACTCGTCCTGGGCCCCATATTTAAAACTGGAATGATACTCGCCCTGGGCCCCGCACTTAGAACTGTAATGATACTCGTCCTGGGCCCCATATTTAAAACTTTAATGATACTCGCCCTGGGCCCCGCACTTAGAACTGTAATGATACTCGTCCTGGGCCCCGCATTTAAAACTTTAATGATACTCGCCCTGGGCCCCGCACTTAGAACTGTAATGATACTCGTCCTGGGCCCCGCACTTAGAACTGTAATGATACTCGCCCTGGGCCCCGCACTTAGAACTGTAATGATACTCGTCCTGGGCCCCGCACTTAGAACTGTAATGATACTCGTCCTGGGCCCCTGCATTTAAAACTTTAATGATACTCGTCCTGGGCCCCGCACTTAGAACTGTAATGATACTCG
>JAGDYQ010000057.1:3927249-3942110 GCA_021962125.1 Bulinus truncatus
CGATAGTGTGTAGTATTTTTTAAGTAGCATTTTTCAAAAAAAGTCACTGCTCCTATTGTCCCGTTAATTTGTCTGTCTGTCCGTCATCACCCTAGATCTCAAAAACTGTAAGTCCTAGACCCATGATGTATATATCATTTTGTAGGTCTTGGCCTGCCATGTGTACATCAAAAGTCCATTTCGCGATCTGACCTCTGAGGGTCGAAAAAAAGGGGGCGTATTTAGTACCGTTTTTTACTATATAAGCTGTATTTAAAAAGGAGCGCCCTATATCTCAGGAACCATAAGTCCTAGACCCATGATGTATATATCATTTTGTAGGTCTTGGCCTGCCAAGTGTACATCAAAAGTTCATTTCGCGATAGGACCTCTCAGGCTGAATATAAGAGTTTCTTATGTATCGTTTTTGCTTCTATTTTAAATATAAATAATAAAAGCAAATCAAAGGGGCGGAATCATTATTTATTTTTGTAACAGTTATTCAACATGATTACTTTCCTCTCTATTTATCAAAACCCATACGTAGCCACTGCGTACACGAAAATGCTCTAAAATGTTCTTTGTCCGAAACGGAAAAGACTTAAATTGCTTGTTTTTTTTTTTTGGATGGAAAGTGGAGGAGGTAGGTACGGTAGTGGAGGGTAGGGTAAACAAGACTTAAGTGTGGGTGAAGTGAAGCAAAATATGACAGGGAAGGAAGGAAGAAGGATTGGCATACGTCATTAGTTCAGAAACTACGATAAAAGAAAAACATATGTTTGGCATTGTTGTTGATTAAAAAAAAAATTCGCATCAATTGATGTGATTGATAAATGTCTATAAACTGGTCTCAATAATTTATTCAATAGACCTATATGCTGATGCTTAATAAATCTATTACAATTAATTATACCTTTTTCGTAAATTAAACTGACTTGTTTATTATACCTATGTTATGCTATGATATTATGATATAATAGTTTAAAATAATCGATTAAAATGTGCGTTAATTTGCGATTAAATTTTTAATCATGCGTTAATTTCGATTAATTTTTTAATGAAACATATATATATATATATATATATATATATATATATATATATATATATATATATATATATATTGTAAAGTCTGTGCTATGCGGATTTTTAATCATGCGTTAATTTCGATTAATTTTTAATGAAACACACACACATATATATATATATATATATATATATATATATATATATATATATATATATATATATATATATTAGGTGCATCACCACAATAGGGGAAAAAATTAATTGTTTGTTTTTGAGCTGTCTATGTTTCTAATTTGTTCTGATATCATTAATAATAACTTGTGTAAAATATTTTTCAAATCAGAGTTGATTTAGAGGATTGTTGACTTGGATATATCTTTGTTGACATCGTTGCAATCCAAAAGTCGTTTGAAGAGCTGTAGATCATTCCATGGTGCATCCACACTCTTTTTGCAAGTGAGCCACCACACGACATAAACGTGTTTTACAAATGTAGCTAATTCACGAATCTTTGGCACTTGGTCACGTGTGGTAATAGTACCTGGAGGCAAAAATTGAATTTGTTCCTCACACAGTGCAATCTTGAGGCAATATATCAGCTTTGCCATCCATCGTTCTCTGTGCAGGGCACCTGGTCTTTTAAAGTTAACTTCCTTATTTGTAGCATTCAAGTAAACAAGGGACAGCTTAAGGAATTCGTGGTAGTCGTCTCGCAAGAATTCAGTGTGTTTATTAGAGTTGTCATGAGCAATTACCGCATCTCTCATTATTGTTAGTCGCTCTTGAGACTTCAGATCATGATCAGCTAACGTAAACGAACAACGTACATGAGACCAATCATGTGCCACCAATTCCCAATTATTTCGCAGCCTGGTGAACAAAGTTATATTCGGGGATTTGGGAACTTATATTTTCTTGTCTGCAAACATATGCGAGAGGAGAACTTCACCAATGTGATGGCGACAACCTGACCACAGAACAGCACGTTGCAGCTTATTTTGTATGTCAATGACGCCCAGTGATTGACCTTGTTGTGTAGAATGTCATATTAACGATACAATCATTACAATGCCACTCCTGCCATTAGTTTCATGGTTGATTCTGCAATTATTTCACCAACGGGTTTCTTTGTTGCCATGGCACTCCTAGCAGTTTCAATTGCTTTGCATCAACAACAACAACTGTTATGTGTTCTTCAGTGACAAGATGATTTTTGAGAGAAGGTGTCAGTTTGCCATCCCAGTGGAACGTGCAGAGTGTGTGTGGTTCACAGGAGTCGTGGATCTTTGTAGCTATCTCACTTACCACTTTGCGACATTAACAATCTGCAGTGGCATAGGAAGAAGCCACCATTGATACATCAACCCCAGACTCACTAATAAGGCCCTGTATGAAAGCTGCCTGCTGTGTTGGTGTATTCTTTAATCTTGTCGCTAGAGACACAAGATTTGGTTGGCTTAAAACATCTGGAGGTACATATACCAAAGTTCCTATTGGCTTTCTTTGCTTTTGCAATGGCATTATATCACCAAAAACAGTTATAAACAACCTCTATATTATCTTCAGATTTAGAAGTAGAATCATCGGGTTCGTCACTGCTACCTTCGTTGGGAGGAACTGATATCGTTGAAAGTGCTTCATTTTCTTCTCTCGCGCGTTTCTGATGTTCCAATGCTGCGGCATCTTGTGAATGGCGTCGAGCGACTTTTTTTGCAAGTGTTTTGTCAAATGATCCAAAGCTGGAAGATCTGTCTCCTTTCATAGGCTAAACATGCACCTTGTAAGACTGGCTAAACATGCACCTTGTACAGACTGGCTAAACATGCACCTTGTACAGACTGGCTAAACATGCACCCAGTACAGACTGGCTAAACATACACCTTGTACAGACTGGCTAAACATGCACCTGTACAGACTGGCTAAACATGCACCTTGTACAGACTGGCTAAACATGCACCCAGTACAGACTGGCTTAACATGCACCTTGTACAGACTGGCTAAACATGCACCTTGTACAGACTGGCTAAACATGCACCCAGTACAGACTGGCTAAACATGTACCTTGTACAGACTGGCTAAACATGTACCTTGTTCAGACTGGCTAAACATGCACATTGTACAGATTGGCTAAACATGCACCTTGTACAGACTGGCTAAACATGTACCTTGTACAGGCTGGCTAAACATGCACATTGTACAGATTGGCTAAACATGTACCTTGTACAGACTGGCTAAACATGCACCCTCTACAGACTGGCTAAACATGCACCTTGTACAGACTGGCTAAACATGCACCTTGTACAGACTGGCTAAACATGCACCGTGTACAGACTGGCTAAACATGCACCTTGTACAGACTGGCTAAACATGCACCTTGTACAGACTGGCTAAACATGTACCTTGTTCAGACTGGCTAAACATGCACATTGTACAGATTGGCTAAACATGCACCTTGTACAGACTGGCTAAACATGTACCTTGTACAGACTGGCTAAACATGCACATTGTACAGATTGGCTAAACATGTACCTTGTACAGACTGGCTAAACATGCACATTGTACAGATTGGCTAAACATGCACCTTGTACAGACTGGCTAAACATGCACCCTGTACAGATTGGCTAAACATGCACCTTGTACAGACTGGCTAAACATGCACCTTGTACAGACTGGCTAAACATGCACATTGTACAGATTGGCTAAACATGCACCTTGTACAGACTGGCTAAACATGCACATTGTACAGATTGGCTAAACATGTACCTTGTACAGACTGGCTAAATATGCACATTGTACAGATTGGCTAAACATGCACCTTGTACAGACTGGCTAAACATGCACCCTGTAAAGACTGGCTAAACATGCACCTTGTACAGACTGGCTAAACATGCACCTTGTACAGACTGACTAGACCAGCACCCTTACAGACTGGCTAAACATGCACCTTGTACAGACTGGCTAAACATGCACCTGTACAGACTGCCTAAACATGCACCTTGTACAGACTGACTAGACCAGCACCCTTACAGACTGGCTTAACATGCACCTTGTACAGACTGGCTAAACATGCATCTGTAAAGACTGCCTAAACATGCACCTTGTACAGACTGACTAGACCAGCACCCTTACAGACTGGCTAAACATGCACCTTGTACAGACTGGCTAGACCAGCACCCTTACAGACTGGCTAAACATGCACCTTGTACAGACTAGCTAAACATGCACCTTGTACAGACTGGCTAAACATGCACCCTGTAAAGACTGGCTAAACATGCACCCTGTACAGACTGCCTAAACATGCACCTTGTACAGACTGACTAGACCAGCACCCTTACAGACTGGCTAAACATGCACATTGTACAGACTGGCTAGACCAGTACCCTTACAGACTATCTAAACTTGCACCTTGTACAGACGGGCTAAGCATGCACCTTGTACAGACTGGCTAAACGTGCACCCTGTACAGACTGGCTAAACATGCACCCTGTACAGACTGGCTAAACATGCACCTTGTACAGACTGGCTAAACATGCATCTGTACAGACTGCCTAAACATGCACCTTGTACAGACTGACTAGACCAGCACCCTTACAGACTGGCTAAACATGCACCTTGTACAGACTGGCTAGACCAGCACCCTTACAGACTGGCTAAACATGCACCTTGTACAGACTAGCTAAACATGCACCTTGTACAGACTGGCTAAACATGCAGCCTGTACAGACTGGCTAAACATGCACCCTGTACAGACTGCCTAAACATGCACCTTGTACAGACTGACTAGACCAGTACCCTTACAGACTGGCTAAACATGCACCTTGTACAGACTGGCTAAACATGCACCCTGTACAGACTGGCTAAACATGCACCTTGTACAGACTGGCTAAACATGCACCTTGTACAGACTGACTAGACCAGCACCCTTACAGACTGGCTAAACATGCACCTTGTACAGACTAGCTAAACATGCACCTGTACAGACTGCCTAAACATGCACCTTGTACAGACTGACTAGACCAGCACCCTTACAGACTGGCTTAACATGCACCTTGTACAGACTGGCTAAACATGCATCTGTACAGACTGCCTAAACATGCACCTTGTACAGACTGACTAGACCAGCACCCTTACAGACTGGCTAAACATGCACCTTGTACAGACTGGCTAGACCAGCACCCTTACAGACTGGCTAAACATGCACCTTGTACAGACTAGCTAAACATGCACCTTGTACAGACTGGCTAAACATGCACCCTGTAAAGACTGGCTAAACATGCACCCTGTACAGACTGCCTAAACATGCACCTTGTACAGACTGACTAGACCAGCACCCTTACAGACTGGCTAAACATGCACCTTGTACAGACTGGCTAGACCAGCACCCTTACAGACTATCTAAACTTGCACCTTGTACAGACGGGCTAAGCATGCACCTTGTACAGACTGGCTAAACGTGCACCCTGTACAGACTGGCTAAACATGCACCCTGTACAGACTGGCTAAACATGCACCTTGAACAGACTGGCTAAACGTGCACCTTGTACAGACTGGCTAAACATGCACCTTGTACAGACTGGCTAAACATGCACATTGTACAGATTGGCTAAACATGCACCTTGTACAGACTGGCTAAACATGTACCTTGTACAGACTGGATAAACATGCACATTGTACAGATTGGCTAAACATGCACCTTGTACAGACTGGCTAAACATGCACCCTGTACAGACTGGCTAAACATGCACCTTGTACAGACTGGCTAAACATGCACCTTGTACAGACTGGCTAAACATGCACATTGTACAGATTGGCTAAACATGCACCTTGTACAGACTGGCTAAACATGTACCTTGTACAGACTGGCTAAACATGCACATTGTACAGATTGGCTAAACATGCACCTTGTACAGACTGGCTAAACATGCACCCTGTACAGACTGGGTAAACATGCACCTGTACAGACTGCCTAAACATGCACCTTGTACAGACTGACTAGACCAGCACCCTTACAGACTGGCTTAACATGCACCTTGTACAGACTGGCTAAACATGCATCTGTAAAGACTGCCTAAACATGCACCTTGTACAGACTGACTAGACCAGCACCCTTACAGACTGGCTAAACATGCACCTTGTACAGACTGGCTAGACCAGCACCCTTACAGACTGGCTAAACATGCACCTTGTACAGACTAGCTAAACATGCACCTTGTACAGACTGGCTAAACATGCACCCTGTAAAGACTGGCTAAACATGCACCCTGTACAGACTGCCTAAACATGCACCTTGTACAGACTGACTAGACCAGCACCCTTACAGACTGGCTAAACATGCACCTTGTACAGACTGGCTAGACCAGCACCCTTACAGACTATCTAAACTTGCACCTTGTACAGACGGGCTAAGCATGCACCTTGTACAGACTGGCTAAACGTGCACCCTGTATAGACTGGCTAAACATGCACCCTGTACAGACTGGCTAAACATGCACCTTGAACAGACTGGCTAAACGTGCACCTTGTACAGACTGGCTAAACATGCACCTTGTACAGACTGGCTAAACATGTACCTTGTACAGACTGGCTAAACATGCACATTGTACAGATTGGCTAAACATGCACCTTGTACAGACTGGCTAAACATGTACCTTGTACAGACTGGCTAAACATGCACATTGTACAGATTGGCTAAACATGTACCTTGTACAGACTGGCTAAACATGCACCCTCTACAGACTGGCTAAACATGCACCTTGTACAGACTGGCTAAACATGCACATTGTACAGACTGGCTAAACATGCACCTTGTACAGACTGGCTAAACATGCACCCTGTACAGACTGGCTAAACATGCACCTTGTACTGACTGGCTAAACATGCACCTTGTACAGACTGACTAGACCAGCACCCTTACAGACTGGCTAAACATGCACCTTGTACAGACTGGCTAAACATGCACCTGTACAGACTGCCTAAACATGCACCTTGTACCGACTGACTAGACCAGCACCCTTACAGACTGGCTTAACATGCACCTTGTACAGACTGGCTAAACATGCATCTGTACAGACTGCCTAAACATGCACCTTGTACAGACTGACTAGACCAGCACCCTTACAGACTGGCTAAACATGCACCTTGTATAGACTAGCTAAACATGCACCTTGTACAGACTGGCTAAACATGCACCCTGTAAAGACTGGCTAAACATGCACCCTGTACAGACTGCCTAAACATGCACCTTGTACAGACTGACTAGACCAGCACCCTTACAGACTGGCTAAACATGCACCTTGTACAGACTGGCTAGACCAGCACCCTTACAGACTAGCTAAACATGCACCTTGTACAGACTGGCTAAGCATGCACCTTGTACAGACTGGCTAAACGTGCACCCTGTACAGACTGGCTAAACATGCACCCTGTACAGACTGGCTAAACATGCACCTTGAACAGACTGGCTAAACATGCACATTGTACAGATTGGCTAAACATGTACCTCGTACAGACTGGCTAAACATACACATTGTACAGATTGGCTAAACATGCACCTTGTACAGACTGGCTAGACCAGCACCCTTACAGACTAGCTAAACATGCACCTTGTACAGACTGGCTAAGCATGCACCTTGTACAGACTGGCTAAACGTGCACCCTGTACAGACTGGCTAAACATGCACCTTGTACAGACTGGCTAAACATGCACCCTGCAAGACTGCAATTTAATATTGCATTGTTGTTGTCGCTCATCGAGACTGAAGTTTATAGTATCTTCTTTAATGACATGAATTCTTCTAAAATACAAAAAATCCTTCATGTGTTCTGGTGTCTTCCTGTGTCTGTCATACCTCCTGTGTCTGTCACTTCCTGAGTCTGTCACACTTCCTGTGTCTGTAACACAAGATGGTGGCAACATTTACGGAACATTGCTCGTGTTCTGTACTGAATGAGTCTAGTGTTAATATGCAAACATTTCTTTATTTTTTTTTTACTAATATTATATAACACTTTAGTGCGCTGCACATGGAAGCCCAATTATTACGTCACATGAATGAATTGTTCAAGGGTGGAGTAGCGCCGTACACAATGTAGACAATGCAAAGTAACCCATTTATATTGGCGGCTTCACAGAACTATAATGTTTAAAGCTTTAATATTTCTTTCTTTTTAAGAGGCCTGATATTTTCTGCGTCTGCTGCCTCAACTGGATTGATGGAAAATTTTTTTTTTTTAATTGAAGGTCAGATAAAAGCTACACAACGATTCTATCTATTTCAGTTTTGTACTTTGATACAGTATACGGTACCACACATTATATAAATGAAGTATTGTTTACATTTTCAATAATATTTTTTTTGTAATCAAAAGTGCACCGAGTTGCACAGGCGTACCTAGGGTGGAGGAGTGGGGTTCCAAATTCGAAAGTCCCCACGGGACCCAGCTTGAGGGGAGCACCACACATTTTTTTGTAAAAGTACAGTATTCTTTTAATTTTACAATGAACTAAAATTGCACTATAGAAAAAGCAAGCAAGCGTCATGAAACATCAGAATTTCCGCATTCTCTCATACAGTGAAACTTCGGGTCGCTTGAGTGACCTCTTAAAGTGGTCATTTTTTCAAAAAGTTAAGTTTTTCTTGATTTGCTTGCCAAAAGGAAAAAAATGAACCACAATGCATTAGAAGCGGAGAATTTTTTTTTCCCATGCAATGATGAATCACCCTAATCACATATTTACCCACATCACATATTTATCTACACCATCTTTTTACCCACATCACATATTTATCTACACCATCTTTTTACCCACATCACATATTTATCTACACCATCTTTTTACCCACATCACATATTTATCCACACCACACATTTATCCACACCACATATTTATCCACACCACATATTTATCCCACACCACATATTTATCCACACCACATATTTATCCACACCACATATTTATCCACACCACATATTTATGCACACCACATATTTACCCACACCACACATTTACCCACACCACATATTTACCCACACCACATATTTACCCACACCACATATTTATCCACACCACATATTTACCCCCACCACATATTTATCCACACCACATATTTATCCACACCACATATTTACCCACACCACAGATTTATCTACACCACATATTTACCCCACCACAGACAAACCAACACCACATATTTATCCACACCACCTTTTACCCACATCACAAATTTATCCACACCACATATTTACCCACACCACAGATTAATCCATACCACAGATTTATCCACATCATAGATTTACCCACAGCACAGATTTATCCACACCACAGATTTATTCACACCTCAGACATACCCAAATCATATATTTACCCAAACCACAGAATATATTATATTTATAGTATATGATTAACACCAGTAGAAAGGCGCACTTTGTTTTGTGGTTTTAATATTTAAATTTTTACTTTATTCAACAACGTGAGAAACTTTTTAAAGATGTTTTCATAACAAGTCCAAAAGTACACTCAAACAAGATGTTTCCATTTTTTTAAATTTTATTTACAAAAGAAATACATGCAATATTAGGGATAGCCAATGGCAATAGTTTTAACAATTTATAGTTTGATTTAATGTATTTGATTACGATGAAATATTCATATAAAAATACTTACGCTTCCTGGCAGTCGATAGCTGAAAAATGGCGCAAAAAATAGCCATCACAACGACAGTTTTCATATTTGTAGATATTTTGATTTGTTTCTCGAATGGTTGGCTGTACACCTTGAACGGTATTTAACCTTGTTGGCTAAAGATATCAGGTTTAGACAGAATAAATTTATAGAGAACATGTTGATCATATACTGCAAGCATGACATGAATAATGTGAACTTGATTTATTTGTAGGTGACTGCACTTGAAATACTTCTGTTGAAATTGTTTATAGCAAAGAACAAAAACACACACTAAAAATGTACCTTCTTGTGGTCACGTATTACAAACATAATACGGGTTATGTTTATATTATGACATTATCATACATATAATGATGAATATGTACCTTCTTGTGGCCAGGTATCACAAATCTACCGTTGAATATGTACTATGGATTAACTGTGTTTTAAAACGTCATCTTTATGTGTAATATGCAGACTGACGTTTTTTAGACGTACATTACGTCACTACTGACCATTGTATTGTATATATTACACGGTCCAGTCAATAAGCGGCATTGGCTAGTGCGCTAACTGACCGGGGAATTGAGCAATGACTGGGTGCGACAGGTCAAAGTGTAAAGTATTGTGTGAATATAATCTGCCCCGATGGACTATTAGGCTAATAGAGCTTTATTCTTTATACCATTTATAGGCCAGTCCAGAGGCGTACCTAGGATGAGGGGAGAGGGGGGGCTAATTCAAAAGTTCCCCCGGGCCCCAACTTGATGGGGGCCCCAAAAATGTTTTTTTACATTAAATATTAAGTACATTATCTCATGTCATGGTGTCGAATGTCAAAATGCAGGGGCCTCCAAAGAGGCCAAGCCACCCGGGCCCCCAAATCCCTAGGTTCGGCACTGGGCCAGTCATTGATGTCAGCTTCTCCTGTGTGTTTGACTCCTACAGACATCCCTTGCCAATGTTCTTTTATTTCATCAACCTAACCTTTTATATACACATGATATTCACGCAAAATGATTGTTTTGATTTTGTATAGCCGTTTGAAATATATGACTAGATATCACTGATGTAGGTTCTAACCACTAAAGGGTTACAATGGGTTTTTAATTTCATTGAAGAGCCGGGCCAAGAGCAGACGACTGTAGCGTACGTAACACTTTATATGAACTGACACATATTAAATGTAAATGTACCCAAGTAAATGAACGAACGGGGCATTACTCAGGGTCGGGTCAAACTGCTTAACGTACCATACTTGACCTTCAGGCAGCAGATTGCCCTCACCTTGTTTACAGGCTGAACATTGTTTTCAAGTTAACTATTTCAGCACAACCTCTAGCTCGTCGCCCTGTGAGGTCACATAAGCTGCACTACCCCTCCCTACGCTTCTGACAATCCGGCATATAATAATGAAAAATATACAAAAAAAAACTTGAATAAAAAATATATTTTGTACAGATCTACGGCATTTGACAGTATTGGGAATATGGTACATATATTAGGCAATTTCACAATTTAATTTTTTCTTGTTTCAAAATTGTAATGGTTCAAAATAGTTCCAATGGAGTCAGCTTATATATACAAGTACACTGTAAACTAGGAGTCACATAAAATACGCTATATTAATATTTTAGATACCATAAATTTGTTTCATTGATCGGAGAATATATTCTGCCTTGACCTACATTATCAGTCCACTTTAATAGATTTATTTAACTCTGTCCTAGACAGGAGGTACAATGGTTAATAAGGTACCTCCTGCGGCTATCCTGGTTTGGGAGATATACCATGGTATATGGGAAAAAAAATCATTCGGGTTCCTTCTACTCAAGCACACCTTCGCAGCCAGCTATTTCTGGCGGGAAATTCAGGCATCTAACACCCTCCCTTCCGTCCGAGTGGCGGGAAAAAACCCTTGCCTTGCCGTTCCGGCCGGTCAGGAGTACACACCTCTGCTTGTCTGGGCAAGTCTTAAAACCTTTTTTCTGCCATCCCGGTAGATGTTAGCGGGCACACTCACCGCGCCGCTCTGTAGGCATGGCAGACATGCATCAACGCCGCCTACAATGCTGGTGTGGTAGGTACACTACACCCTATCATGTTGGCAATGGCGGTGTAAAAAAAATGTTTTAAAATCTTGGGTCAATTGTCAAATAAGTGACAATTTTGACGTCAAACTCAAATCTTCGCAACTGCCCACCCCTCTGTCAACAACTGCCCACCTCTCTGTCAACAACTGCCCACCTCTCTGTCAACAACTGCCCACCCCTCTGTCAACAACTGCCCACCTCTCTGTCAACAACTGTCAACTTTATCAGACCCCACTCCCCACCATACCAAAGTTGTTGATATTAATTAATGGACGAGCCCTCATGTAGAAATTATTGTACATCTATTAAACTAGTTAGTGGTATTTCTGATGTATTTATTAGCTACTAGATATTAAGCCCGGCGTTGCCCGGGAAATCTAGGTGTAATGTGAAACCCCTTACTAATCAATTTAACTACTGAATTTTTAAATACGATTAATTAGGTTAATTAGATGCTGATTTATGCCACCTTCCTAATGTGCAGAAATGACCTACATTTTATACGTCACAAATTACGTTTTAACCATCAACGCTAACCAACCAAACCAAACCAAACAACCAACCAAACCAACCCATCAAACCAACCAAACCAAACAACCAGCCAAACCAACTAACCAAACCAGCTAACCAATCAACCAAACAAACCAACCGAGCCAACCAATCAAACCAACCAAGCCAAACCCGTCACAAATTACGTTTTGCTCGTCAACGCTAACCAACCAAACCAACCGATCAACCAACCAAATCAGCCAAAGCAAACCAACCAACCAAACCAAACCACCAAGGATTTTCGATCTATTACAAGTTTTAAAAAAGTAGGAAGTTTTGTTTTAAAGATTGCTTTTGCTTAGATTACTTCTGCTTATCAATGAAATATATACAAATAGTATAAATTTAAATTAATAAAAAATTGTACCATCGGATGCGTTAACCTCCAATCTAAGGGATTTTCGATCTATTTCAAGTTAGGAAGTTTTGTTTTCACAAACGTAGATATTTATTATGAAAAAAATGATTGTGCTTAAACACCGCCATTTTTTCGTCAAATGCGCAGCCGATTTCCGTGAAATCTCCTGCATAATTATTTTCTTTTATTTATAGATAAATTGTACCTTCGGTAAATGACGTCATAGAGGATTTTTATTTATAGCGTTCCCATTATGCAAAAAAAATTATAACATCGGGAAATGACGTCATAGATTATTTATAGCGACGGCTTCCCCACACGCACGCCGCCCGGACGGACGCTGACAAGATAGCTGCTTTATATGTGAGATATGACATGTAGCTGTTAGTTGTATGTTATATTTCTGATATAGGTGAAGTTTTTATTTCAAACTACATCAAAAGCCCGGTTCCCGGACCGGCGAGTGACTTCTTATAATTGAGTTGTATCCCTTTGACCATCTTTACAACTTTACATAATTTGCGCACTACTTGGAATTCCCAAGACTATTTTTAGCCAAGCAAGAGCTCACTCCCCTTGAGTGAGACTATTTTTAGCTGCGGAAGTTATACACACGTACGCCAGGCTAGCCGATTATGTATAACAAACATACTCTCATTTAGTAAGTTGTCTCTTTTCAATTTCTATAATTTTGGAATTCCCCAGACTATTTTTATACTGACGGTCGACGCGCGCTGCTTTTTTTTTTTTGAACTCCACCAACATGTCACGTAGAACCTCTCTTCATCCCAAGACTATTTTTAGCGATTTCATCTCGTGCGGTGCCGTGTATTTGTAACGTGCAGACATGTGGCTTTTATTGCCGTGAACATCCTATAGACCGCACGGTGATGGTCTGTCAAACGTACGGTCGACTATGTTTTGACGATTATGTATATAGATTGTAATGTTTTAACGCATGGTACTATACAGATCTACTGACATATGCATATCTCATCTCATCCATGATATCAAGAGGTTTACCACCATATTTATAGGTGTACCAGTATAGGTTTAGTTCCACCCCATAGGCTTAAGTTCACCATCATATGGTTATCACCATTGTTTATACAGAATTTCATTAGTGTAATTGGGTTTAATATAATATGAACATACAAACTTTAATATGATTTACATTCTCTAGAATTATCTTGAGAGACCCAATGTGTGTTTATTTTATATTATATAAGGATACATCTAGTAATGTTTAGTGAGATATATCTTATGACAAATTTACTTATGTGATATACTCATTTTTTGACAACATAATTATTAAGGTGTTGTGTATTTACATTCTTTCCGCAAGAATTCTATTGTTCATGGTTTGGCCAGGTCTGACTGACCACTTTAATGTCAACACTCTCGTTGACGAAAGTTTTAAAATGTCTGTGAAAATTTATTTTTTTACTGTACACAACTTAATATGTTCAGACACAGTTACCAGCTTCAAATCAGGCCGTCAGACTAAAAGAAAATGTAAGAAGGAAAATTCGCGAATTTCTTCAATACTCTAGTTTATTTCTTCATTACTTTTATCTGCTCGACTGATAGACTAGAACAGTCGTTATTAAAACATGACAAAATATTTGGCCTATATGCAACTGGTCAGAAACTAAATGCTCACATTTGTAATTCTTGTCTTAAGCCACATAATAAATCGACCTGAATTTTTTTTAAAATTAATTAATGTTCAAATCAAAGGGAAACGTTATAAAATGTATATAGGTAACAAGCATTAAAAACATCAATCTACACCCGGGATCAGTGATGTATTATAAAGTACATGCAATTAGGTGTGTTGTCAAGACCTGAGTAAGGTTCTAGGGGAACTCATCTTGGGTTAAATATTTTGACAACCTATTTCTCTCTTCCACAATGACATTCCTGTTCAAATAGTAATTTACAACTGTACACTTTACTGGTCGACCCCTGCATAAGAACATTATCAAAAGCTTACCCCATATTTTGACGAGCACCCAACCACACAGTGACAGATGTGTGACATGTTGATAAAGATATCAAAAACTGAATGACCGGTACATCCCAGCTGTTAGAGATGTCAAGAACTGAATGACCGGGACATCCCAGCTGTTAGAGATGTCAAGAACTGAATGACCGGTACATCCCAGCTGTTAGAGATGTCAAGAAC
>JAGDYQ010000057.1:3942610-3974118 GCA_021962125.1 Bulinus truncatus
CCATTTTCTCTAAACCCTCTTATTGACGTTAATATACAGTTTGTGTTTTGGTCTCTAGACATTTCCAATGTGTGTATTACTGTAGTAAAAAAATGGACCCCCCCCCCCACCTTCCTTGTAACTAGGTAATCGGTTTGGCCCACACCTACCGAGTGTAGGACATAACCCCCAGCAGACAAAACCCCCAAACTATTAAGATCGAATTAAATTCGATATTATTGATACTTTTAAAAATATAATCTTGACCATGGGCTACGGGAAATATGTGTCGATATAAAAGATCATGTCTGTCAACACAGTCTATCAATAGGCATGTTCCTGTGTTTTTTTACCTAAATAAAGGATTGGTTTTCGACCACTGTTATTCTTAGGGTATTTATTATTCCTACTGCTATAATATGTGTGCTTGGAGCGAGAATAAAAAGGTAGAATGAAAATATGGTCAGTCTTGACCTTGGACTAAAACTGTTACTTTTGTTTGTTTTATTTGGTAAGATAAGCTGCCTGGTGATGTAAAGTTAATAAGAGATTGATATTTGACCACTGTTGCTCGACGGACCAATGCAGCATATTGGGGTACTTTGAAAAACAAAAATCACTTCAAAATACATATTTTATATATAATTACATCCATGTATTATACATTACATTTTTTTTAAAATGGGGGCCAAATAATAGATTGCACAGCAAAGACAGGGGATAGGTCCAGTAGGGGTTTTGTCCGCTGGGGGTTTTGTCCGCTGGGGGGGGGTTTGTCCGGATACCACCTACCACCCCCTTCATGTTGTGTGCTTAAATGGCTCATATCCTTTAACAGATATAGTCCATGTCTAGCTTTCCGATAATGTGCTGTAAAATTCAGCTGGTCTGCGTTTGCATTCAGCTGGTGTACAGTTATATGGAGCAGTGTTTATTTCAATTCAGCTGGTATACTGTTGCATTCAGCTGGTGTAATGTTATTTGTAGCTGTGTTTATTTCAATTCAGCTGGTATACTGTTGCATTCAGCTGGTGTACTGTTATATGGAGCTGTGTTTATTTCAATTCAGCTGGTATACTGTTGCATTCAGCTGGTGTACTGTTATTTGTAGCTGTGTGTATTTCAATTCAGCTGGTATACTGTTGCATTCAGCTGGTGTACTGTTATATGCAGCTTTGTGTATTTCCTTTCAGTTGGTGTACTGTTATATTCATGTGGTCCTCTTGGTCACAAAGATGTCGCATAAGTTACAGTGAGAGGAAAACAAAGTCAAAGCTTCAATTCACATTCACTTTTTTTTGTATTTCGCGCTAAAAACAAGCATACGTGTATTTGATTATGTTAGCATTGTGTTATTAATAGTAAATGTTACAGATCTGCTGGCGTACTCAGCTGGAATTGCCTCTTGCAGCAAATATCAATGGTAGATTGTTGTTGTTGTTGTGTTATGTTCAGTAGGCCTAATCATCCCACTATTTCCACTATTTTTGTTGTTGTTTTATGTTCAGTAATCATCCCACTATTTCCACTATTTTTGTTGTTGTTTTATGTTCAGTAATCATCCCACTATTTCCACTATTTTTGTTGTTGTGTTATGTTCAGTAATCATCCCACTATTTCCACTATTCTCGCAGGGGTGATTTCCCCCTTGAAAATAAATTGATTTGAAGTGCAATACTACATTGAGGCTCTGTGTTTGGGGGGGGGGGAGATAGGGGATATAGATTGGAAGATAACTCTAGCTTGTAGAGTTGATAGAGTTACTTCAAGTGGCTGTTAGCAAGGTAATTACTTTCTTTTACTTTTCTTGTATGTGAGCACCCAAGGGCAAAATATGTAACTGTGTGTTGTGAGACCAATCAAAGTATCGTTGTGTAACTGCGTGGTTAGTATCGCTGAGTTATGTAACTGTGTGTTACGATACCTTGATACTGAGCTATGTAAATCAGCTTATTGAAACCAGTTTCATGGTAGTGTTTTCTATTTATTAATGGGTGAAACATGACATTCTCCTAATTGGGTGAAGCATGACATTCTCCTAAATGGGTGAAACGTGACATTCTCCTGATATACACCACTTATCGGGGCTTTCTTTACATATGTTACCTGCCTTATAATGTCGCTTGGAAGTATTTTTTAATGAGCTAATTTCCTTTATTGATGGCACATGACCAGTTTGTAGGCATCTGGGGACCCTAGAGACATAAAATTGTTGGCGGCCCTGGGCTTAAGTACATTTGGGCCTCCTTAGCATCATATTTAGTAGGAAACTACGTCTCAATGGCGGTGGAGGGGGGTTTAGACAAGTTAGCTTATCAATCACAAAGGGCTCTGTACATAACAATATGGTTACCTTAACTATAGGCGAACGAATGTGTTGGTATTTTTTTCGAAGTTTGATTCGTTAAACTTCTCACATAACTATATTACACACATGTACTTCTCACATAACTATTATAGTACACACATGCACTTCTCACATAACTATTATAGTACATACATGCACTTCTCACATAACTATAGTACACACATGCACTTCTCACATAACTATAGTACACACATGCACTTCTCATATAACTATAGTACACACATGTACTTCTCACATAACTATTATAGTACATACATGCACTTCTCACATAACTATAGTACACACATGCACTTCTCACATAACTATAGTACACACATGTACTTCTCACATAACTATAGTACACACATGTACTTCTCACATAACTATTATAGTACAAACATGCACTTCTCACATAACTATAGTACACACATGCACTTCTCACATAACTATATTACACACATGTACTTCTCACATAACTATAGTACACACATGTACTTCTCTCTTAAAATTACAAGTTACTATGACTAACAACTTTTCTATGCGTAAAAAGAATCGGCGACAATTCAATCCATCAAAATGCTCAAACAGTGTCGGCGGAAAGGGGTGGGGGGGGGGGGTAGAACAGATTGCTGCCCGGACAAAGGGAAGTAAACCCAACCAAGTCTGACGTCTGCTTCATTATATGGTTGTTTGTGTTCTGTTTGTTTTCAGCTCATAACTGATCTGACTGAATGACTGACTGACTGACTGACTGACTGAATGAATGAATGACTGACTGACTGAATGAATGACTGACTGACTGAATGACTGACTGACTGGCTGAATGACTGACTGAATGACTGATTGACTGACTGAATGACTGACTGAATGACTGACTGACTGACTGAATGAATGAATGACTGACTGACTGGCTGAATGAATGAATGACTGACTGAATGAATGAATGAATGACTGACTGACTGACTGACTGAATGACTGACTGACTGACTGACTGAATGACTGACTGACTGACTGACTGACTGAATGACTGACTGACTGACTGACTGACTGAATGAATGACTGACTGACTGACTAAATAACTGACTGAATGACTGAATGACTGACTGACTGACTGACTGATGACTGAATGGATATTGAAGGGACGGAGGCAATTTCTCATTTAATCTCAAATAGAATTATCTGTAAAAAAAAATAACTTGATATTTTACTACCTGTTCAAAATGATATGCCCACACTGTGTATCTCTATAGTTGCGTAGTTTAATAATCTTCATTACCTCTGTAGTGAATGTTTTAATCATATGCAACGAATCAAAATATTTTTTTATTTCAATGTTTGATGAATGATTGTTGGTACCTCCTCCCCCCGACTAGTGTTGTTTTAGTCCCAGGTCATATTTTAGTTTCAGTTTTTATTTCGTTTTTTCTGTAATAATTTTAGTTTTCGTCTAGTTTTAGTCTTGCTTCTAATTTTAGTTTTAGTTTTAGTTCTCGTTGACGAAAAGTCAACATTTTCGTTAACGAAGGTTTTAGTTTTAGTTTTCGTGAACGAAAGCAACACTATATTTTAGTTTCAGTTTTTATTTCGTTTTTTCTGTAATAATTTCAGTTTTCGTCTAGTTTTAGTCTTGCTGCTAATTTTAGTTTTAGTTTTAGTTCTCGTTGACGAAAAGTCAACATTTTCGTCAACGAAGGTTTTAGTTTTAGTTTTCGTCAACGAAAACAACACTACCCCCGACACACACACACACGATGTAAAAAAAAAAAGTCAATAGTCAGAAATAAACATGTATAATGTTATCAGCATGGGAACATGAATAATGTTATCAGCATGGGAACATGAATAATGTTATCAGCATGGGAACATGAATAACGTTATCAGCATGGGAACATGAATAATGCTATCAGCATGGGAACATGAATAATGTTATCAGCATGGGAACATGAATAATGTTATCAGCATGGGAACATGAATAATGTTATCAGCATGGGAACATGAATAATGTTATCAGCATGGGAACATGAATAATGTTATCAGCATGGGAACATGAATAATGTTATCAGCATGGGAACATGAATATGTTATCAGCATGGGAACATGAATAATGTTATCAGCATGGGAACATGAATAATGTTATCAGCATGGGAACATGAATAATGTTATCAGCATGGGAACATGAATAATGCTATCATCATGGGAACATGAATAATGTTATCAGCATGGGGACATGAATAATGTTATCAGCATGGGAACATGAATAATGTTATCAGCATGGGGACGTGAATAATGCTATCAGCATGGGAACGTGAATAATGTTATCAGCATGGGAACATGAATAATGTTATCAGCATGGGAACATGAACAATGTTATCAGCATGGGAACATGAACAATGTTATCAGCATGGGAACATGAATAAGCAAAAATATATCACCCTGGTGCAATTCTGAAAGTTGCATTGGAAAAATGTTCATCTCTGAACTCCATCCTGTCTTACATCACTTTAGGCGGGGTCTCTTATGTCTTGTTAATATCAACTCAAGGTGGATCCATCCTGTCTTACATCACTTTAGGCGCGGTCTCTTATGTCTTGTTAATATCAACACAAGGTGGCTCCATCCTGTCTTACATCACTTTAGGCGGGGTCTCTTATGTTTTGTTAATATCAACACAAGGTGGCTCCATACTGTCTTACATCACTTTAGGCGGGGTCTCTTATGTTTTGTTAATATCAACACAAGGTGGCTCCATCCTGTCTTACATCACTTTAGGCGGGGTCTCTTATGTCTTGTTAATATCTCTGAACTCCATCCTGTCTTACATCACTTTAGGGTATCTTATGTCTGCAAAATTGTCTGGTCTTATTAATATCAACACAAGGTGGCTCCATCCTGTCTTACATCACTTTAGGCGGGGTCTCTTATGTTTTGTTAATATCAACACAAGGTGGCTCCGTCCTGTCTTACATCACTTTAGGCGGGGTCTCTTATGTCTTGTTAATATCTCTGAACTCCATCCTGTCTTACATCACTTTAGGGTATCTTATGTCTGCAAAATTGTCTGGTCTTATTAATATCAACTCAAGGCGGCTCCATCACCGATTCAATCCAACTCATTGTTCTGTCTGTGACTAAATGCAGTTGTTGAATCAATGTGTTCCTTTTAGCAGGTAGAACCAAAGGGTTAATCAACCACGGTCAGGACCACAGTGCAATGTTTCATACGTATCAAACGGAGGGGGGGGGGGGGAGACGCTGAAAGTTTACAAATATTAAAAGTACACTTTCAATTACCGATGTTTACTGAAACCAAAATTGTCATTTTGTGTGTATAATACAGAATATAGTAGATAATGATGTTTATGGCTGTATATATGAGTATATAGCAATGTATGGTAGTTTGTAGCATTTTATACTAGTGTATGGCACCACATAACAGTATATAGCAGGGTATATCAGTACACAGGCTTTGAGTTTATATTTTATCAGGATGGTATATTTTTACTCATCTATAGTAAATATTAATTTTTGACTGTAAACATTTTTACCGCCATTTAAACAATTGAATATTTCATTCGTTAGCAGTCAAAGTAAATAAGTTTAATCTTATTCTAAGAGTGAAGTTCTCGAAATAATGAAACCCTTTCACTGCCTGTCATTACTGACACTGCTAAATTAAGACGATGTTCACCCTGCTAGTGTTGCCAACTACTTTCATGAAGAATTATCCAGAAATATATGAAAAATATGTAGATTATTATATATATTATATAGTGAAATATAAAATTGTTATATCTAAATGGCGAAATAAAATTACCCACATCTACTATTTGACAGCATTTTTATTTTATCTAGATTTCTCTATATCGGGATTTTAAAAAATAAACCAGATTATCAGCCAGACAGGATATGGTGTCTCTGTGTTTTATGTCTACGTTGACTGTGTTTAATAACTATCGGTCAGCCCACGGCTTGATCTACTGGTGGTGTACACGAAGTAGTAATACATTGGTCCCACACTAGTACTATGACTCATTGGACACTGACAGTAATGGGACGGGCGGAGGTAGGGGAGAGAGAGAGGGGAAGGTGGACGACCAACGTTCATTTGACACGAACCTGGGGAAACATTCGATGTCCCATCAAGTGTTCCATCTCTCGACCACTAAGTAATTTGATGAGACATCAGAGAACAGCGACCAACACATTGGATCTCATTGTTTACTTCACTGAACTCGCTCTTGACAAGGTCAGCCTTCGTAGGAAACAGTCCAGTATTTATATCGCCCCTCATCTTGACTAGGTCAGCCTTCGTAGGAAACAGTCCAGTATTTATATCGCCCCTCATCTTGACTAGGTCAGCCTTCGTAGGATACAGTCCAGTATTTATATCGCCCCTCATCTTGACTAGGTCAGCCTTCGTAGGATACAGTCCAGTATTTATATCGCCCCTCATCAATGACGTGTAGACATCACCGACCCGTGTCATTCAAAATCATTTACGTATGTTGTTGAGAAATGATCGCCTGTCCTCTCATCATTTAGAAACACGATGTCCCATTTGATTTCTTAGAATTATTTAGAATCGTGGACGCATATCGTCAAGAGTCCATTGTCCTGTGCCTTATCATTTAGAAATCATCGACCTATGTCCTACGCAGCACTTTACCTCTCGTCATTTAGAAATCACTGTTTTGTCCCGATCAAACAATGTCTCGGAAACAGTAGAGAATGATTTTATTGGATGAAAGAGAAACTAAGCAGAAACACAAACACACACTTTCACATACACACACACATATACACGCTCACTTCCACACACACTCACACACTCTCACACACACACTCTCTCACACACACTCTCACACACACACACTCTCACACACACACTCTCTCACACACTCTTACTCACACACACACTCTTACACACTCTCTCACACACTCACACACACACTCAAACACAACACACACTCACACACTCTCTTACACACACACTCACACACATACAAACACCCACATACACACTTACACACCCTCTCTCACATACTCATACACACACACACACTCTCTCTCACACACACACTCAGGTCTGGGAATGGACCATGGAGCGGCAGGTCCAGGAAGTGAAACGATTGTCTGACCGAATTATTTTTTTTGTTTCAGCCTTGAACTTGAGTTATCCTCTCTTGGAAATTCGGTCTCTGTCAATGTTCATGTAATAAAATAAACGTTTTCCACTTCTTTGTGGATTTTTTTTTAATCTCTCGCTTATCTTTATCTTCTCTGTATCTTTATCTTCTCTGTATCTGTATTTTCTCTGTATCTTTATCTTCTCTGTATCTGTATCTTCTCTGTATCTTTATCTTCTCTTTATATGTATCTTCTCTGTATCTTTATCTTCTCTGTATCTTTATCTTCTCTGTATCTGTATCTTCTCTGTATCTGTATCTTCTCTGTATCTTTATCTTCTCTGTATCTTTATCTTCTCTGTATCTTTATCTTCTCTGTATCTGTATCTTCTCTGTATCTGTATCTTCTCTGTATCTTTATCTTCTCTGTATCTTTATCTTCTCTGTATCGTTACCTTCTCTGTATCTTTATCTTCTCTGTATCTTTACCTTCTCTGTATCTTTATCTTCTCTGTATCTTTATCTTCTCTGTATCTTTATCTTCTCTGTATCGTTACCTTCTCTGTATCTTTATCTTCTCTGTATCTTTACCTTCTCTGTATCTTTATCTTCTCTGTATCTTTATCTTCTCTTTATATGTATCTTTTCTGTATCTTTATCTTCTCTGTATCTTTATCTTCTCTGTATCTTTATCTTCTCTGTATCTTTACCTTCTCTGTATCTTTACCTTCTCTGTATCTTTACCTTCTCTGTATCTTTTTCTGCCACTTCCTCTGTCAATCTTCTCATCTAGTTTCACTCGCTAGTGACCAGTGGCCATGTCTCTGTATTTCTTCAAACAAACATAGACAGACATATTGCTCATGTATGGTCATAACAAATTTCAATCTATTTAGGCGCTCGACATTTCCCTTTGTTCAATGACCTGTTGGGTGAAGAAATAACTGTCGTATGGCAAGTGGCCTAAGACAGGATCCCTTTGATTTAAATTGCCAGAGTTACACACAAGTCAGGTTCCCTTTGATTTAAATTGCCAGAGTTACACACAAGTCAGGTTCCCTTTGATTTAAATTGCCAGAGTTACACACAAGTCAGGTTCCCTTTGATTTAAATTGCCAGAGCTACACACAAGTCAGGTTCCCTTTGATTCCCTTTGATTTAAATTGCCAGAGCTACACACAAGTCAGGTTCCCTTTAGTTTTATTATCCACTCCAGAGCTACACATAAGTCAGGTTCCCTTTAGTTTTATTATCCAGAACTACCAATAAGTTACCCCTGACAGTGAGATTCAGTGATGCCAGTTGCCTCTGTCCTCCGTGGTGCCTCCGTGCAGCCTGGGCTACGGTAGAAAGGTCACAATGACACGAGATGAATATCTCATTTGTTTTACATTTTCTTTCATCTTTTTTCTATGAATGCAATGATCATGGAGACACCACGGGGTGTCTGTAACAGATGTTAGTGGTGCCCGAGTCACTTGCAAAAATACTTCTCCTTGCTGATGGCAACGTAAATGCTACCCTGAGTGGATCACCCTTACCTATCTACACCACAGGTGTGACGTGTCATGTATGAAAAAAACAACAAAACTGCTGATGTCAATGAATCCATAAAATTTCTCCGATAACAACATTAATCTTACACTGAAAAAAAAATGAAACTAATTAATTCCTTTTTTTTTTTACTATTGACAGTCCCCCCCTTCCTCCCCCCCCCCCCGATATCAAAAGCTGACCGTCACGTGATCACTTTTACCTCCCTGATTTCCCCATCCCTTAATGCCGTCCATCTGTCTGCCGTCTGTGACAGGGGGAGACAAATCATTTCGTTGCTTTCAGGTACAGGGTGTGGGAGGGGGGGTATATTATTAGCTAAGGCAATGTCAAGGTTATATTCAAGGCATTTGTCAAACGTAATTCCCGCTATGGCGCTATTTTATTTTAATGAAAGCTTTTGTGTTGAACAGTGCAAGCCAGCCTTCACATTGAATTGGCTAGCAGAAGAGATATCAACTTCCGCTTTGATGGCATAAAAAAGAAAAACTGATCATTAACTGAAATCAGTGCGTCTATGACAATAATGATTTGTTATAATGCATGAATACCGCCGTTGGTAAATTTGAAAACTAATGTATGTGTCTTTTAATAAAGGTTTTAAATTTCCCCACAAAAATTCCTTTTGATGCGACTTTTGATTACTTAGTAGAAGTTGTTGTTTGTTCAACTGAGAGAATAAAAGACATTTTAGACATGCATTTGTTGTTTACGGGATCATCCTGACAGAGTCTTAGCACAAACAAACAAACAGGACAGACTTCTGCTATTTTGTGTGAGCTCATTTAAATGTAGATATATCACGTGGTCAGCTACGTACCAGCTACCAGTCATGTTTTTTTATCAATGTAGATATATAACGTGGTCAGCTACGTACCAGCTACCAGTCATGTTTTTATCAATGTAGGTATATCACGTGGTCAGCTACGTACCAACTACCAGTCATGTTTTTATCAATGTAGGTATATCACGTGGTCAGCTACGTACCAACTACCAGTCATGTTTTTATCAATGTAGGTATATCACGTGGTCAGCTACGTACCAACTACCAGTCATGTTTTTATCAATGTAGGTATATCACGTGGTCAGCTACGTACCAACTACCAGTCATGTTTTTATCAATGTAGATATATCACGTGGTCAGCTACGTACCAACTACCAGTCATGTTTTTATCAATGTAGGTATATCACGTGGTCAGCTACGTACCAACTACCAGTCATGTTTTTATCAATGTCGGTATATCACGTGGTCAGCTACGTACCAACTACCAGTCATGTTTTTATCAATGTAGGTATATCACGTGGTCAGCTACGTACCAACTACCAGTCATGTTTTTATCAATGTAGGTATATCACGTGGTCAGCTACGTACCAACTACCAGTCATGTTTTTATCAATGTAGGTATATCACGTGGTCAGCTACGTACCAACTACCAGTCATGTTTTTATCAATGTAGGTATATGACGTGGTCGACTACGTAATAGCTACCAGTCATGTGTTTTATTCATTTAATGTTTCGTCCAATCAATCCCAACGATTCTAAGTTCCGTCCATTAAAAATGATTTCATTCAAGAGAGACGTTATGTTTTTTTCCCCCACATCTTGAATAAAATTAATTGCCTGGTGACCTCATCGCCTGACCTGACCTGACCTTTGACCCCCAGGACACTTTGATCTCATTAAGCTCATACTCGTTGTAAAAACTCAAGCTCATGATTTGTCAATACATTCTAGTCAGTGGCGTAACTAGTCGGGGGGGGGGGGGGGTTCGCCCCGGGTGGCACGTATTTCTCCACCACTTGAGTACTTTTAGCACAATAATAGGGCGGCATTTTACAGATTCCGCCTCGGGCGCTAGTTTCGCCACTGGTACTAATTGTATTAGTGTCTCATTCATACATCTGATTGATTTAAATGAACGGTTCACCCATAAATTATTTCTGGTTTGTTTTTTTAACAAATTCTTCAAAATAAATCCAACAAATTTGTGTTCAACTCACTAAACAAAGTCTGTTCAGAATGTCAAGTTTTAGGCACGGGAGGTGCGTGTGTGGGGTGAAGTTTATCAGTTTCTTGTAATGAATGTGCATGCAAGAATGTATGCCCAACCCCCCGGGAGTCTGTGGGCATAACGTCATCCCTCTTTCATCTTGCCTGTTTTCACACTATACATTTCATTTTTGACATCATACAATACGAGGGGTTCTCCGATCTGGTGCCTGCAGACCGTTGTGTGCCTGCCGTCTCAACAAGAAAAGGTTTACGTTGTCAGCCGTCCCCACCCCCAGTTGTCAGCCGACTCCACCCCCAGTAGTTTAGAATGCGGTGCTCGTTGGTACCAAATATTTGAGACCGACTGTTTTATACAAACAGATGCACCACTCGCGTGACGACACTTTCTGTCGACATGCGCTCCCGACATTTCGCTCATCCTGGACTTTGAAGTACTATTCACATTATGGTATTGACTTTGAATTACTATTCACATTATGGTATTGACATTTTGTTTCTCGAGCTAGTCTACTATTTTTAGCTCTCAGAGCACGGTGTTTACAGAGAGCAGCCAGTTTGATTTCATTTTGGTTTCAACCTATATGGGGAAATAGTATCAGTAAGGAGGGATTATATAATTACTAAGGTGACCTTCAACCTTTCAGGTGAAGCAGACGTCGGGTACCCGGTCGGGCAGACGACAAAGAAATATGCTGTCACCTTTGATATTTATACATGCCTATGTAGGCAGTTGGTTGGCAGACAATTGATTGAAGCTGTTTGTTTGTTTGTTTGTTTGTTTGTTTGTTTGTGTATTTTTTGTTGCTTCTTTCCTTGATGTGCTCTATGGTGATTTATATACAAATAACTTTCTTTAAACTGATCGATTTTATTTAAAAATGTAATTGTTGTTGGCTAATTGTGTGTGTTTGTGTGTGTGTGTGTGTGTGTTTGTGTGTGTGTGTGTGTTTGTGTGTGTGTGTGTGTGTGTGTTTGTGTGTGTGTGTGTGTGTGGTCGATTTTCTTTAAAAATATAATGATTGTTGGCTAATTGTGTGTGTTTGTGTGTGTGTTTGTGTGTGTGTGTGTGTGTGGTCGATTTTCTTTAAAAATATAATGATTGTTGGCTGATTGTGTGTGTTTGTGTGTGTGTTTGTGTTTGTGTGTGTGTGTGTGTGTGTGTGTGTTTGTGTGTGTGTGTGTGTGTGGTCGATTTTCTTTAAAAATATAATGATTGTTGGCTGATTGTGTGTGTTTGTGTGTGTGTTTGTGTGTGTGTTAGTGTGTGTGTGTGTGTGGTCGATTTTCTTTAAAAATATAATGATTGTTGGCTGATTGTGTGTGTTTGTGTGTGTGTTTGTGTGTGTGTTAGTGTGTGTGTGTGTGTGTGGTCGATTTTCTTTAAAAATATAATGATTGTTGGCTGATTGTGTGTGTTTGTGTGTGTGTGTGTGTGTGTGTGTGTGTATGTGCTCATCTCGGGACCAAAGCTGTTGTGAATATTTTAGGGGTACTAGGCAGAAGCTTAGAGGGATATTTAGGAGCCTTAGGCCAACTGTCCTAAGTTTGATGATAAATTTGTGTTGGAAGCGGCGGACCTCTTTGGCATTTTTGGGGAGGGGAAAGGGGGGCGCTAGGCGTTAGCCTACTTTGCCAGTACTATAGAAGTGATTGGGACAAACACCCAACCCCACCCCCTTTTCTGTGTACTGCAACTCGACCAGGAACCGTCTAAAAGCCAATATGTCCCCATTCCCCCATACATAGGCATGTGACAGGGACCCTTAGCTGATCCCTTTGTAGTTTAACTGATCCCTTTGTACGTTTAACTGATCCCTTTGTACGTTTAACTGATCCCTTTGTACGTTTAACTGATCCCTTTGTACGTTTAACTGATCCTTTTGTACGTTTAACTGACCCCTTTGTAGTTTCACTGATCCCTTTGTACGTTTAACTTATCACTTTGTAGTTTAACTTATCCCTTTGTACGTTTAACTTATCCCTTTGTACGTTAATTTGAAGCGACCTGTCAGTCGAAGGCTATTGGCAGTGACTTCCGGTGATGTTTCTGAGACTTAAGAATGTCTCTTGTAGATGTTCTCTCAGTGCTTCAATACTTGGAGGGCACGTTTTGAGCAGTGTTGGGCCCTTTACTGTTGGGCCCTTTACTGTCGCCTTGTTGGCCCATCGCTGCTGAAAATATCAAGGTTTAAATGTACCTTTTGATCCATATCTGAATACTTTTGACCCTAAAGTAACCCCCCACCCCTCCTTACTACGCCCCTACATCTTTATAACCCTCAAAAAGAAAGATGTAAATAATTAGTTAATGCTGGGCTGTTTACGATACAGTTGCAAAGCACAAGATAATGTCGTGATACATTTGTACTTAGAGTGGCATGACATCCTTTATCTTTTGAAAGACTAGCCGCACTCTGGATCAAACTGGAATCAAATTTGCAAGCCTTCCGTGAAACCGATTTTCCCAGTAGGTGTAGAAATAGATCTAAAAAAAAAGAGACTACTCGCGTGCCACCTAAATGACGTCACGCAACGTCGGCCTTGATGTTTTAAAACTAACGTTGGGATGCTTAGTACACACACATAGACTTCCTCAACAGAAAATAATTGATAACTAATGACGTCATTAGTTTGTGATGTCGTTCAGGCGTTCACAGAAAAACAACAAAGATTTGCCCGAGTTACATGACTGCACACTTTTACACTCTACAGCCCACGTAGGTCTCTGTCCGGCCGTACCACTCCTCTCTACAGCCCACGTAGGTCTCTGTCCGGCCGTACCACTCCTCTCTACAGCCCACGTAGGTCTCTGTCCGGCCGTACCACTCCTCTCTACAGCCCACGTAGGTCTCTGTCCGGCCGTACCACTCCTCTCTACAGCCCACGTAGGTCTCTGTCCGGCCGTACCGCTCCTCTCTACAACCCACGTAGGTCTCTGTCCGGCCGTACCACTCCTCTCTAAAGCCCATGTAGGTCTCTGTCCGGCCGTACCACTCCTCTCTACAGCTCACGTAGGTCTCTGTCCGGCCGTACCACTCCTCTCTACAGCTCACGTAGGTCTCTGTCCGGCCGGACCACTCCTCTCTACTGCCCACGTAGGTCTCTGTCCGGTCGTACCACTCCTGTCTACAGCCCACGTAGGTCTCTGTCTGGCCGTACCACTCCTCTCTATAGTCCATGGTGGACACTCGCCAGCCGTATTCACTTGTTCTCCCTTCTCACTCCCACGACTATAAGCTCTTTCTGGACCTTATCTGTCCATCGGCATCTTGATCTGCCCTTTGGTCTCTTCTCATTGAGTGTTGTCTAATAATTATATTACCTTAGCGCCTATATTCTTTTCCATTCTTTTTATGTGCCCAACCCACCTCAAATCATTTTGATTTTTGCTGCTACGTTTGTCTCCTCGTATAGCTTGCATACGTCTGAGGTGGGGGAGGGGGGGGTTCCAATACACCATTCTTTGTTAACCTTTAGTGGCCCAACTCAGACCGTGGATTTTACTTTCACCAACCACTGCTGATTGTCAGTCATCTTGTTAGCAACCCAAGTCACGACCCCTCGACGTGCTTCCGTAACCCAGTCGATGGTGTGGGTTTACAATGAATCAGTCGATGGTGTGGGTTTACAATGAACCAGTCGATGGTGTGGGTTTACAATGAACCAGTCGATGGTGTGGGTGTACAATGAACCAGGCGATGGTGTGGGTTTACAATGAACCAGGCGATGGTGTGGGTTTACAATGAACCAGGCGACAGGCCCGTAGCCAGGAATATTGGATTGGGGGGGGGCCGAAGACATTTTCGGGGGGGCGAAGAAATTTTTTCGTGGGGGGGGGGTGCCAAAGAAATGATCGGGGCGGATCTAGATAACTTTGACGGGGGGGGGGGGAGGGCAAAACATTGACACCGGGGGGGGGGGGGGGCAAAACTGTTTTCATTGTTGTAATTTGGTCTTAGAACAAAAAATATTTCGATAATTTAATGATGTATTACCTAAACTTGCGATAACGGGGGGGGGGCATGGCCCCAGCCATTCCCCCTAAATCCGCCCCTGGTGGGTAGAAGAAATGTTCGGGGGGGGGGGCGAAAATGCAGTGAGTCCCCTCCCCAAGAAATTTTTTGCAGTTCCATATCTGGAATGGTGCATTTTAGTACCGATTGTTTAGCTATTAATTAGAAATATATAATTTTTAACTACGTTTCAATAATGCATGGCATGTTGCAGTTTTGTTACTAATAATTTAAATAGTAAAGAGTTTTAATGATAAAAATTTATTGAGGCTGAGCAATTTCTGATTCCTGTTATAAATATATTGA
Organism: Bulinus truncatus; assembly: GCA_021962125.1. NCBI lineage: Eukaryota > Metazoa > Mollusca > Gastropoda > Planorbidae > Bulinus > Bulinus truncatus. The sequence continues at coordinate 3,957,951 of JAGDYQ010000057.1, forward strand.
CCAATAGTTCTGGTACACAATTGTTACATAATAGATACCTGATTTATATTATTATACTGTTTGTTTAACGTACAACACGGGAAGAACGACAAAGATGCATGAATAAAGCTTAGCTTATAAAATATTGAAAACAAAGAACAGATCTATCAACAAAAACAGTCGCAATTATTCAATTTAAAATAAAATTAATTCTGCTAAAAAGTAAATTTGCAAATTAAACAACATCACTCAGAAATCACGGAGTTCGTACTTTAATATTTTATTATACATATGTATAAAAATGAAGTCAGAAGCCATTGCTATTTTATTAACTTATTTAAGTTGCTAGTTGTCCTCAGAAGATATCAATATATAAAACTATTACAAGGTTGCGAACAGGCCCATCGACAGAAATTTCGGGCCCCTGGGCTGATATTAATATTTTAAAAAGTTGATTGGCCAGCTCAGTCCGGGTCCTTAAATCTCGCCGGGCCCCTGGGCATTGGCCCACCTGCCCCCCCCCCACTCGTCGGCACTTGTTGCTAACTTATATTATTATACGTTTCAAATTTGCAAACTTCGTGGTTTAGCCAGCCCCGTAGCCAAAGGGGGCACTGGGGGGCCGTGCCCCCCCCCGCTTGGTGTGGAGTGCCCCCCCCCACTTAAAAAAGAAGAAAAAGAGGAAAAAATAAAGAAAAAGTAAAGGTGCCCCATTGCTGAGTATTGGTGCCTCCCTGCTTACTTTGACCTGGCTACGGGCCTAGGTTTAGCACTGAATTTACCTAAAAATGCTTCAGCATTCAGATTGTATGTTAAATCTTTTTCAAATGCAAGCAGGAAAAGATTGCTTAGACGCTTTTGTAACATTTATCTGCGATATGGGGTGAGCATTCGTGTGAGGGTTGTGAAACTGCTCTCACACACGGCTGTTGAAGCACCAAATGCCAATGCTGCCCAAAATACCCAGAAGTGAACTTCAATAACATTCAATCTTTTATGCCCAAAAATTAGATAAGCTATATATGTAAGTATATATAAATAGCCTGAATGATTGCCAAAATATAAGTTTTTATTATTATTGATTTATTAAACAAAATGATTGATGTTTTATAGCCGTTATTATTAAAATTTTGTCAAAAAAACTCAAATCATGCACGGGGGGGCTCAGATCATGCACGGGGGGGGGGCTCAGCCCCCCCTAGCCCCCCTCTGGCTACGGGCCTGCCAGGCGATGGTGTGGGTTTACAATGAACCAGTCGATGGTGTGGGTTTACAATGAACCAGTCGATGGTGTGGGTGTACAATGAACCAGTCGATGGTGTGGGTTTACAATGAACCAGGCGATGGTGTGGGTTTACAATGAACCAGGCGATGGTGTGGGTTTACAATGAACCAGTCGATGGTGTGGGTGTACAATGAACCAGTCGATGGTGTGGGTTTACAATGAACCAGGCGATGGTGTGGGTTTACAATGAACCAGTCGATGGTGTGGGTTTACAATGAACCAGTCGATGGTGTGGGTGTACAATGAACCAGTCGATGGTGTGGGTTTACAATGAACCAGACGATGGTGTGGGTTTACAATGAACCAGTCGATGGTGTGGGTTTACAATGAACCAGTCGATGGTGTGGGTGTACAATGAACCAGTCGATGGTGTGGGTGTATAATGAACCAGTCGATGGTGTGGGTGTACAATGAACCAGTCGATGGTGTGGGTTTACAATGAATCCGTCGATGGTGTGGGTTTACAATGAACCATGGATGCTAATTACCCGTTCCTAACTGGCTTATGCCATCGGCTTATAAATAAAACAAATGAATAAAATGTTCACCTTATCATTGGTTTCATATGTTACTACATATGTTACTACATATGTTACTATATATGTTACTATATATGTTACTACATATGTTACTATATATGTTACTATATATGTACTACATATGTTACTATATATGTTACTATATATTTACTACATATGTTACTATATATGTTACTATATATGTTACTATGTATGTTGCTATATATGTTACTATATATGTACTACATATGTTACTGTATATGTTACTATAAATGTTACTATATATGTTACTATATATGTTACTATATTCTGACTTGAAAATCAAACACTAGTTTAGAAATGAGAAATCTTGCATGATTATCTTGTCTAGTTCAGGCATGTCAAACTCAGAGTCCCCATGGTCGCATACGACAATTAATTGAAGTCATTGAATAAAACGTAATGTTTAAAATTGTATTCTAGAAATATACTATGTGCATACTAATGTTTACGTGTCTAGCCATGTTTATAAATGAAAAGTTTTGTTCAGTGAACGGGTAAAATAATTATATACAGTTGTAACTATTAGTGTATGCAACAACACATATTGCGTGGCTAGACTAACAGCAACAATATACAGTGAACACCCCCAACACCCACACACCCACACCCACACACACACATACACTGTGCTATTAAACACAAGTTGAGATTCATTAGAGAAAATAACTTTATTAGTTCGGCGCTGGACAATGCGACCCATCCGTAGCACTACGCCGATGAGCGAGTAAAAAACTGTTTATTAGCTTTAAAAGTGAGTATGATTTTTATTTAAAAAAAATACTTATGAAATGAAATATAGTCCAGATTATGTATCCTGTGTACGGGCCGAAATGAAATATAGTCCAGATTATGTATCCTGTGTATGGGCCGCAGGCAGACCACGGGTTGCCAGTTTGATCTGCCTGATCTAGTGAATCGAATCATTTTTGTGAATAACTTTCATATCGCCATAGGCGTCGCTAACAATGTTATTATACTTAGTGGACGGGGCTCTTAAAACAATAATGGCCCCTGTCAGGAGACCCTGTACAGGGCCCATAAATAAGATGGCAGCTCTAACATTTGATTGTGTGACCCGCAGTTGGTACATTTTGTCTCAGTGAATACATTTCTATTGGCCACCAAGTCGAGACATTTGTTCATAGTTTATTCATTGATACTGCCAAGAAAAGGGGGAAATATGGTGAATTGCGTCATTTTCTTACATTACATTGCGCAAGTCTGATAACCTTTGACCTGAAATGAACTCTTACAAGCAGCCATCGGCTGACTTGGGGGAACACTTTTAGGTGAACACAGGACAGCCTTCACGGTGTCCCATCACTTCTGACACAGGACAGCCTTCACGGTGTCCCATCACTTCTGATATAAATAATTAATGACTTACAGTAGCACTTCCTTTGACTTAAAGGGAGAAGCTAAACACTTATCAAAATGCCAAGGCGCATAAAATAAGACATAAGAAACTAGACCGAGTAAACCCGACAAAAGAACTAGACCGATTACATCTGACATAAGATCTAGACCGATTACATCTGACATAATATCTAGACCGATTACATCTGACATAAGATCTAGAGCGATTACATCTGACATAAGATCTAGACCGATTTCATCTGACATAAGATCTAGACCGATTTCATCTGACATAAGAACTAGACTGATTACATCTGACATAAGAACTAGACTGATTACATCTGACATAAGATCTAGACCTATTACACCTTGCGTACGAACAAGACAGATAAAATTAGGGCGAATATGTTTTATTTTCCCTAAAGAATCTGACTAACTAACTAACTAACTAACTAACTTTATATAAATATATATATATATATATATATATATATATATATATATATATTTATTTATTATTTATTTATTTATTATTTTGACGCGCGATGACAGAACATTTACCATTTGCACACACATCCCGAAAGTGGGATTAGGCGTTTTATGTTTACGATAAGAAGCACAGAATAAATTGTGTTACATAAACTAGACCGATAGATATTCCTTGTGGGTAATTGTTGCTCTATTTCTAGACCGATAGATATTCCTTGTGGGTAATTGTTGCTCTGTTTCTAGACCGATAGATATTCCTTGTGGGTAATTGTTGCTCTATTTCTAGACCGATAGATATTCCTTGTGGGTAATTGTTGCTCTGTTTCTAGACCGATAGATATTCCTTGTGGGTAATTGTTGCTCTATTTCTCTAGCCACATGTCATTTAATATGTCTGTTTGTATTTTCTAGCGGAGAAAGACGAGATGTCAGACCAGGTGCACCGTCAGAACCTAATGAGTACAACTTCAACTTCAAGAAGAGGGGGATCTTCATCATTATCAACAACAAACACTTTGATGAGGAAACAGGTCTGCTGGCCAGGTCAGTATGACCGTTTAGTCCTGCCCACAACTCTGATTATTTGATTTAGTTTCCCTCTGTAACTTTGTCTTTATTCTCACTGCCGTTTTAGTTTTGGCTGAATTCTGACTAATATTTCTTTGGCTAAATTCTAATATTTCTTGGGCTGAATTCTAATATTTCTTTGGCTGCATTCACATTGTAGTTTTCGTTTTGGCTGAATTTTGGCTGTAATTTTTCTTTGGCTGCATTAACATTGTAGTTTAAGTTTGGCTAAATTCTGCTGTTGTTGATTTTTGTTTTGATAGATTATACCATCTATTATTACATTACAAGTATTTAAATTAGCTTCTTATGTCTAATTTTGGCGAATTCCTCTCAGTCACCGGCGGCGGAACGAAATATTTTAAGGGGGGGGGGGGGCAAACCAAAATTCAAGGAGGGGCAAGACAAAATATGACCGAAAGACAAATTTTACCCCCTTAATTCTATAATAGAATATAGTAATTCTGTAGCAAGTATTTAATCGATATTATTAAATAAATTTTATATTAAAATAAATAAAAATGAAAATTGAGCACTTTTGTCGTCATCTGATTCGTAATGTCAGTTTGTTTACAAATTTAATAGTGAAATTAGATCAGAAAATTACTGATAATTATCATGAATGATGATGAATATGAAACCGGAAACGGGAAACTAAATAAACAAAAAGTAATTTATGAAAAGATAATAAATAATTGTATTTTCTATAAAAATTACAATTGCCGTCATTCGGTAGATGGCAATACTTCTCTATACTTATGAGATGCATTTGCTGTCTGTCTGTTCCCTTAAAACTCAAGATCCAGACAACCGAATTACGTGAAATTTAATACACGCAGTGGCGCAACCGGGGGGGGGAGCAGGGGGGCTTGAGCCACCCCCCAGGCCAAATCATCAATACATAATTGACGTAATTAAGTTACAAAAAAGACTGTCAAACTGTCTTTTTTCAATATGTGAGTCCCCCCCCCCAGCATTTTTTGCTGGTTGCGCCACTGGGTACACAAAATTACATGGGGAATGTTCTTAAACAGGTTTCGTTCCATCTCAATGGGTACTTTAATTGTAATTAATTATTTTAGATATCAAAGACATGAAAATTGGCAAACTTTTACCCCGATTTCAGGTTTTACGAGCTTCTCTCCCACATAGCTAACTTACTATAAATATGATCGGTACGGGGAACCAAATATCACATTACTTACTACATTATTACATTCCATTCCTTCATCCATAGGAATTGTCATCTTTTGATACAGTCATGCCTAAGAGAGAGAGAGAGAGGGAAGGAGGGAGAGAGAGAGGGAGTGAGAGAGGGAGGGAGGGGAAGAGGGAGAGAGAGGGAGGGGAGAGAGGGAGGGAAAGAGGGAGAGAGGGGAGAGAGAGAGAGGAACTGCCAAAAATGTTGTGTATCACATTGCTTTTAGACAAATGTACCCTTTTATTGCATGCAAATAAACCCTTTTTCACGCGTCTTATTTTAAATCTTAATTAAACGTCAAATTACGCTTCTTAAATAAACAGAAAACCTTATTTTAAACCTGGGCAAAGCGGGTACTTGCAACTAGTTTTAAAATATGCCACAACAACTCTCAATAATGTGATTACTGTAAAATGTCACTTAATTATAATTTCTTTCAAATATTAAATTTAAGAAATAAATCAAATGAATTATGAAAATGAAAATAATACATATAAACTAAATGAATTACAAAGTTAAAAAAATTAAAATTTTAGGGGGGGGGGGGCAGACTGGAAATTCAAGGGGTGGCGCCGCCCCCCTTTAAAAGTTCTAGGGGGGGCGCTGCTCCCCTGCCCCCCTGCTCCGCCGCCAGTGCTCTCAGTAGTTTTAGTTTGACTATTTTTGCCGCTGTGGCGTTTGTATGGCTGTATTCTCGCTACTGTGTATACACAAAGAGATAAATCATGTTCTATCCTCGCCTGTCAGTCACTAACGGAAATGCGTTGCTAGGAGACGAAGGTGGTCATGTTTAGGTGGAGGGAGGGAAGGGGTTGTTGCTAGTTTGCTCTTGTGTTACACTGTTGGTGGCGAAATACAAACTTTAATATAAAAAAGATGTAATTCAAAGAGATCTGTTTGCTACAATACATAATTTTAAATGGTCTGATTATATCTACTGCGAAAAACTGCAGTCAATTTCACATTATTCGAATGCAACAGCTCAGTAAATAATTGATTTCTAAAAAAAAAATTACTTTACTTTTAACAAACTTCATGGTCTCTAAGTAAATTATACAACAAAGTGTAAATAAGGTTTCGCTAAGAAAACACCTACAGCCTGCGCATTAATCAACAGTGATGTGGGGGGATATGAAAATGAAAGCGCCGCATACAAAAAATAGTGCACATTATACAACTGCAAAGATAAACATTGGAAAACCAACCGAATAATGTCTCTGTTATCTTCTGGTACAGATTCTTCTTTTGTTTATATAGATCTATAAATATTGTTGTTATGGCGACCGACAGATCGCAGAGATATTTATTTGGTTTTTTTTTTACTTTCTCAGTTGCTGGGTTTTTATTTTATTTGTTGATCTGTTTAACGAGTAATAGAACTGAAGCGATTATTCAAGCGAGAATCGAAACAAGCTCTGAGCGATTATTTGAATAGATAGTACTATATCCCAAGTAACCACACACGTATACTCGACTACGGAATAAGTGCTGACTAAAGTAAGAATCGATACTCCCATGGGCGAGGCAGTTTCCAACTCATCGGTCAAATGGGTCTCCGGAGAGTTGCGTAATTTAAACCGAATTTGAAAAAACTACAACGAAAAAAAAATGAACACAGTTTTGTAGTTGGCATTTAGTTCTCCCATATTTGCACCTACACACACACATTGACACACACACACATTGACACACACACACATTGACACACACATTGACACACACACACACACACACACACACACATACACATTCAAATAAACTCAAACAAACATTCTGATTCAAACAAACACAAACACACACACAAAGACATTACTGACACAAAGACATACTCATACATACACACACACACACATATTTTGGCTCGAGTGAGTGCAAAGACGAGTGTAAATGAACATAGAACCAAGTATGAATAAACACTGCTAAATGTACATAGAACAAAGTGTAAAGAAACACTGCTAAATGTACATAGAACAAAGTATAAATAAACACTGCTAAATGTACATAGAACAAAGTGTAGATAAACACTGCTAAATGTACATAGAACAAAGTGTAAATAAACACTGCATTACGGCATTCTTCTACCCGGGGAGTTGAAGTTACGACATTCTTCTACCAGGGGAGTTGAAGTTACGATATTCTTCTACCTGGGGAGTTGAAGTTACGGCATTCTTCTACCCGGGGAGTTGAAGTTACGACATTCTTCTACCAGGGGAGTTGAAGTTACGGCATTCTTCTACCAGGGGAGTTGAAGTTACGGCATTCTTCTACCAGGGGAGTTGAAGTTACGACATTCTTCTACCCGGGGGTAGAAGTTACGGCATTCTTCTACATGGGGAGTAGAAGTTACGGCATTCTTCTACCAGGGGAGTTGAAGTTACGACATTCTTCTACCAGGGGAGTTGAAGTTACGACATTATTCTACCTGGAAGTTGAAGTTACGGCATTCTTCTACCTGGGAGTTGAAGTTACGGCATTATTCTACCTGGGAGCTGAATTTACGACATTCTTCTACCTGGGAGCTGAATTTACGACATTCTTCTACCTGGGGAGTTGAAGTTACGGCATTCTTCTACCAGGGGAGTTGAAGTTACGACATTCTTCTACCCGGGGAGTTGAAGTTACGACATTCTTCTACCAGGGGAGTTGAAGTTACGGCATTCTTCTACCTGGGAGTTGAAGTTACGACATTCTTCTACCAGGGGAGTTGAAGTTACGACATTCTTCTACCAGGGGAGTTGAAGTTACGGCATTATTCTACCTGGAAGTTGAAGTTACGGCATTCTTCTACCTGGGGAGTTGAAGTTACGACATTCTTCTACCAGGGGAGTTGAAGTTACGACATTCTTCTACCAGGGGAGTTGAAGTTACGGCATTCTTCTACCAGGGGAGTTGAAGTTACGGCATTCTTCTACCAGGGGAGTTGAAGTTACGACATTCTTCTACCCGGGGGTAGAAGTTACGGCATTCTTCTACATGGGGAGTAGAAGTTACGGCATTCTTCTACCAGGGGAGTTGAAGTTACGACATTCTTCTACCAGGGGAGTTGAAGTTACGACATTATTCTACCTGGAAGTTGAAGTTACGGCATTCTTCTACCTGGGAGTTGAAGTTACGGCATTATTCTACCTGGGAGCTGAATTTACGACATTCTTCTACCTGGGAGCTGAATTTACGACATTCTTCTACCTGGGGAGTTGAAGTTACGGCATTCTTCTACCAGGGGAGTTGAAGTTACGACATTCTTCTACCCGGGGAGTTGAAGTTACGACATTCTTCTACCAGGGGAGTTGAAGTTACGGCATTCTTCTACCTGGGAGTTGAAGTTACGACATTCTTCTACCAGGGGGAGTTGAAGTTACGACATTCTTCTACCAGGGGGAGTTGAAGTTACGGCATTATTCTACCTGGAAGTTGAAGTTACGGCATTCTTCTACCTGGGGAGTTGAAGTTACGACATTCTTCTACCTGGGGAGTTGAAGTTACGACATTCTTCTACCTGGGGAGTTGAAGTTACGATATTCTTCTACCTGGGGAGTTGAAGTTACGACATTATTCTACCTGGAAGTTGAAGTTACGACATTCTTCTACCTGGGGAGTAGAAGTTACGGCATTATTCTACCTGGAAGTTGAAGTTACGGCATTCTTCTACCTGGGAGTTGAAGTTACGGCATTATTCTACCTGGGAGTTGAATTTACGACATTCTTCTACCTGGGAGCTGAATTTACGACATTCTTCTACCTGGGGAGTTGAAGTTACGGCATTCTTCTACCAGGGGAGTTGAAGTTACGACATTCTTCTACCAGGGGAGTTGAAGTTACGGCATTCTTCTACCAGGGGAGTTGAAGTTACGACATTCTTCTACCAGGGGAGTTGAAGTTACGACATTCTTCTACCAGGGGAGTTGAAGTTACGACATTCTTCTACCCGGGGAGTTGAAGTTACGATAATCTTCTACCCGGGGAGTTGAAGTTACGGCATTCTTCTACCCGGGGAGCTGAAGTTACGACATTCTTCTACCAGGGGAGTAGAAGTTACGACATTCTTCTACCAGGGGAGTTGAAGTTACGATATTCTTCTACCTGGGGAGTTGAAGTTACGGCATTCTTCTACCCGGGGAGTTGAAGTTACGACATTCTTCTACCAGGGGAGTTGAAGTTACGGCATTCTTCTACCAGGGAGTTGAAGTTACGGCATTCTTCTACCAGGGGAGTTGAAGTTACGACATTCTTTCTACCCGGGGGTAGAAGTTACGGCATTCTTCTACATGGGGAGTAGAAGTTACGGCATTCTTCTACCAGGGGAGTTGAAGTTACGACATTCTTCTACCAGGGGAGTTGAAGTTACGACATTATTCTACCTGGAAGTTGAAGTTACGGCATTCTTCTACCTGGGAGTTGAAGTTACGGCATTATTCTACCTGGGAGTTGAATTTACGACATTCTTCTACCTGGGAGCTGAATTTACGACATTCTTCTACCTGGGGAGTTGAAGTTACGGCATTCTTCTACCAGGGGAGTTGAAGTTACGACATTCTTCTACCCGGGGAGTTGAAGTTACGACATTCTTCTACCAGGGGAGTTGAAGTTACGGCATTCTTCTACCTGGGAGTTGAAGTTACGACATTCTTCTACCAGGGGAGTTGAAGTTACGACATTCTTCTACCAGGAAGTTGAAGTTACGGCATTATTCTACCTGGAAGTTGAAGTTACGGCATTCTTCTACCTGGGGAGTTGAAGTTACGACATTCTTCTACCTGGGGAGTTGAAGTTACGATATTCTTCTACCCGGGGAGCTGAAGTTACGACATTCTTCTACCCGGGGGTAGAAGTTACGGCATTCTTCTACATGGGGAGTAGAAGTTACGGCATTCTTCTACCAGGGGAGTTGAAGTTACGACATTCTTCTACCAGGGGAGTTGAAGTTACGACATTATTCTACCTGGAAGTTGAAGTTACGGCATTCTTCTACCTGGGAGTTGAAGTTACGGCATTCTTCTACCTGGGAGCTGAAGTTACGACATTCTTCTACCTGGGGAGTTGAAGTTACGACATTCTTCTACCTGGGGAGTTGAAGTTACGGCATTCTTCTACCAGGGGAGTTGAAGTTACGACATTCTTCTACCCGGGGAGTTGAAGTTACGACATTCTTCTACCAGGGGAGTTGAAGTTACGGCATTCTTCTACCTGGGAGTTGAAGTTACGACATTCTTCTACCAGGGGAGTTGAAGTTACGACATTCTTCTACCAGGGGAGTTGAAGTTACGGCATTATTCTACCTGGAAGTTGAAGTTACGGCATTCTTCTACCTGGGGAGTTGAAGTTACGACATTCTTCTACCTGGGGAGTTGAAGTTACGACATTCTTCTACCTGGGGAGTTGAAGTTACGATATTCTTCTACCTGGGGAGTTGAAGTTACGACATTATTCTACCTGGAAGTTGAAGTTACGACATTCTTCTACCTGGGGAGTAGAAGTTACGGCATTATTCTACCTGGAAGTTGAAGTTACGGCATTCTTCTACCTGGGAGTTGAAGTTACGGCATTATTCTACCTGGGAGTTGAATTTACGACATTCTTCTACCTGGGAGCTGAATTTACGACATTCTTCTACCTGGGGAGTTGAAGTTACGGCATTCTTCTACCAGGGGAGTTGAAGTTACGACATTCTTCTACCAGGGGAGTTGAAGTTACGGCATTCTTCTACCAGGGGAGTTGAAGTTACGACATTCTTCTACCAGGGGAGTTGAAGTTACGACATTCTTCTACCAGGGGAGTTGAAGTTACGACATTCTTCTACCCGGGGAGTTGAAGTTACGATAATCTTCTACCCGGGGAGTTGAAGTTACGGCATTCTTCTACCCGGGGAGCTGAAGTTACGACATTCTTCTACCAGGGGAGTAGAAGTTACGACATTCTTCTACCAGGGGAGTTGAAGTTACGATATTCTTCTACCTGGGGAGTTGAAGTTACGGCATTCTTCTACCCGGGGAGTTGAAGTTACGACATTCTTCTACCAGGGGAGTTGAAGTTACGGCATTCTTCTACCAGGGGAGTTGAAGTTACGGCATTCTTCTACCAGGGGAGTTGAAGTTACGACATTCTTCTACCCGGGGGTAGAAGTTACGGCATTCTTCTACATGGGGAGTAGAAGTTACGGCATTCTTCTACCAGGGGAGTTGAAGTTACGACATTCTTCTACCAGGGGAGTTGAAGTTACGACATTATTCTACCTGGAAGTTGAAGTTACGGCATTCTTCTACCTGGGAGTTGAAGTTACGGCATTATTCTACCTGGGAGTTGAATTTACGACATTCTTCTACCTGGGAGCTGAATTTACGACATTCTTCTACCTGGGGAGTTGAAGTTACGGCATTCTTCTACCAGGGGAGTTGAAGTTACGACATTCTTCTACCCGGGGAGTTGAAGTTACGACATTCTTCTACCAGGGGAGTTGAAGTTACGGCATTCTTCTACCTGGGAGTTGAAGTTACGACATTCTTCTACCAGGGGAGTTGAAGTTACGACATTCTTCTACCAGGGGAGTTGAAGTTACGGCATTATTCTACCTGGAAGTTGAAGTTACGGCATTCTTCTACCTGGGGAGTTGAAGTTACGACATTCTTCTACCTGGGGAGTTGAAGTTACGACATTCTTCTACCTGGGGAGTTGAAGTTACGATATTCTTCTACCTGGGGAGTAGAAGTTACGGCATTATTCTACCTGGAAGTTGAAGTTACGGCATTCTTCTACCTGGGAGTTGAAGTTACGGCATTATTCTACCTGGGAGTTGAATTTACGACATTCTTCTACCTGGGAGCTGAATTTACGACATTCTTCTACCTGGGGAGTTGAAGTTACGGCATTCTTCTACCAGGGGAGTTGAAGTTACGACATTCTTCTACCAGGGGAGTTGAAGTTACGGCATTCTTCTACCAGGGGAGTTGAAGTTACGACATTCTTCTACCAGGGGAGTTGAAGTTACGACATTCTTCTACCCGGGGAGTTGAAGTTACGATAATCTTCTACCCGGGGAGTTGAAGTTACGGCATTCTTCTACCCGGGGAGCTGAAGTTACGACATTCTTCTACCAGGGGAGTTGAAGTTACGACATTCTTCTACCAGGGGAGTTGAAGTTACGATATTCTTCTACCTGGGGAGTTGAAGTTACGGCATTCTTCTACCAGGGGAGTTGAAGTTACGACATTCTTCTACCAGGGGAGTTGAAGTTACGGCATTCTTCTACCAGGGGAGTTGAAGTTACGGCATTCTTCTACCAGGGGAGTTGTAGTTACGACATTCTTCTACCCGGGGGTAGAAGTTACGGCATTCTTCTACATGGGGAGTAGAAGTTACGGCATTCTTCTACCAGGGGAGTTGAAGTTACGACATTCTTCTACCAGGGGAGTTGAAGTTACGACATTATTCTACCTGGAAGTTGAAGTTACGGCATTCTTCTACCTGGGAGTTGAAGTTACGGCATTATTCTACCTGGGAGTTGAATTTACGACATTCTTCTACCTGGGAGCTGAATTTACGACATTCTTCTACCTGGGGAGTTGAAGTTACGGCATTCTTCTACCAGGAGAGTTGAAGTTACGACATTCTTCTACCCGGGGAGTTGAAGTTACGACATTCTTCTACCAGGGGAGTTGAAGTTACGGCATTCTTCTACCTGGGAGTTGAAGTTACGACATTCTTCTACCAGGGGAGTTGAAGTTACGACATTCTTCTATCAGGGGAGTTGAAGTTACGGCATTATTCTACCTGGAAGTTGAAGTTACGGCATTCTTCTACCTGGGGAGTTGAAGTTACGACATTCTTCTACCTGGGAGTTGAAGTTACGATATTCTTCTACCTGGGGAGTTGAAGTTACGACATTCTTCTTATCAGTATGGCTTACTCGCACATCACCATGGAGACTACAGGAGAATTAAATCACAACGTGCATACACTTTGAACTCAACGTAACCTCTTCTCATTGGGCCCCAATGATTATCGAGCGCCCCCATCGCCACAAATTCTAGGGCGTCAGTGCACTTCTAATAATTTGCACAATTTAAAAAATTAATTAAAAACTAGATGGCGCTCCTTAACACATTCTTTTGAAACTTTCCAAATCTAGACATTGCATTCAGCCCGGGACTAATCTTGATGACGTGTGGAAGGGTAGAACCTCTGAAGAGCAGAATTAAAAAATTGTGGTGGTTATTGACCCCAATGAGTATATTAGAGTTCTGTGCTTATGACGAACGCTCGTTGTGGGAATTTTTTGAATTGGTCACAATGTTTAAAATGTCATGTGTCAAGATATTGGTGTGTGTATATATTGACCATGATATTGGGGTTTTCCCGATGATCTATTAATAAACAGTTAACACCTGCGACTTTGCTTAATAGTGAAAGAAAACAAAGAAATTGAAGGGCGGATGAATAACAGACAGTTGAAAAGAATAAAATAAGATTATCAAAGAACTTTTTCAGAATTTAATCTGATCACAGAACAGTTAGGATTATGCCATCTCGAAGTCCTGATTGCTCCTGCATCATCACATGATCTCAGTTGTCCAGTGATTCATGACCTCACAGTCCTCCCCCCCCCCACACACACACATATTGCCCATTCAATCAGCAGACGAGAATTCCAACCGACAACGATGGGGTCAAGTCAGGTCATTTGATACCCACCAGTGAGACTGACACGTCATTGCGATACAGGCTACACACAGTGGGACTGGCTTGACCAAAAATTTAAGTGGGCGTATGGTCAGTCTGGCGTTGGTGAAAAGGGAGGGGCGGGGGTAGGTTGGGGGGGGGGTACTTGACACACAATACGAGGACAAGTTTAGGCGGTTGTCTACCAGCTGTGTCGTCAGCAATAGAAACAGAAGTGATGGTGCCCAGAGTGTCAACAAAACCGTTGCAGAATTAGCATCCCCCCCCTTTCCGTTAAAACAAAAAGCAATAAGTTTTGAAATGATTTGTTTAAATATTTCAGTCATCTGTTTAAGCCTCATCGTGTGGCAGCCGTGGATATGTTATCTCAACAATAACCACATCTGTTGAGCAGAGGATATGTTATCTCAACAATAACCACATCTGTTGAGCAGTGGATATGTTATCTCAACAATAACCACATCTGTTGAGCAGTGGATATGTTATCTCAACAATAACCACATCTGTTGAGCAGTGGATATGTTATCTCAACAATAACCACATCTGTTGAGCAGTGGATATGTTATCTCAACAATAACCACATCTGTTGAGCAGTGGATATGTTATCTCAACAATAACCACATCTGTTGAGCAGTGGATATGTTATCTCAACAATAACCACATCTGTTGAGCAGTGGATATGTTATCTCAACAATAACCACATCTGTTGAGCAGTGGATATGTTATCTCAACAATAACCACATCTGTTGAGCAGTGGCGTCGCTAGCCTTAGTGATGCCCTGGGTGGACTCGTTAAATGTTGCCCGACTCCCTGGCTATCAAAGCCCTTCAGGTGCCGCCCCTGGTCCCTCCTAGTTACACCCCTGATGTAAAGTTATTCTGGCTACCAATGTAATGTACACACACACACAATGACATCTTTGTAATCTCTTTTGTAACACCCTCTTGTTGAATCTTTATTGCGGTGCATTGTGTGACATCCTTTTGTTAACTCTCCCACTCCATTAGCTTTGGGTAATCGCTAGATTGATAAGAATTTGAAGTAACCAATGATTAGCATAGAAAATAATGAAATATATGTACAAGTATGTTGTGATATATTTATAAGCGGATGTATTAATAAAATATCTTTGAGTACTTTCGATACACTAAGGCAGCCCCGTAGCCAAGGGGGGCACTGGGGGGGCCGTGCCCCCCCCCCACGCTAGGTGTGGAGCAGAGGTGTGCGGATCTTGAAATTTAGCGTCCGCGTCCGTCCGCGGATTTCTATCAATGATCCGCGTCCGCGTCCGCAGAATCTTACAACATTGGTCTGCGGACCAGTCCGCGCGTCCGCATAGCTGAAATTTAGCTGTTTAAATGACTTGAAATTTTTTATGGTAACGCTAAAGAAGATCCGCGTCAGTCCGCGAGTCCGCAACTTAACCATACAATGCGTCCGCTGTCAGTCCGCGGATTCGGAAAAGTCTGCGGATCTGCGTCCGCAAGCGGACGCGTCCGCTGTCCGCTCATTTCTGGTGTGGAGTGCCCCCCCCCCCCGGCTTAAAAAAGAAGAAAAAGAGGAAAAAATAAAGTAACTAAAATGAGAAGGTGGCCCCTTGCTGGGTATTGGTGCCTCCCTGCTTACTTTGACCTGGCTACGGGCCTGCACCAAGGTAAAACAACATCTTTTGGTCTCTCCAGTGATGGTGCATGTTGTTGACGAGTTGATCAGTTTTGACTCTTGATAAATTAACATTTATTTCATTGTTTTTGTTGTTGTTGTTTTCATTGGTTCAAGGGAAGGAAGTGATGTCGATGCTGAAAGACTGGAAGAACGGTTTCAAGACCTGGGCTTTGAGGTGCGACGATACGATGACGTCATGTCAGCCAAGATGACGTCATTGCTGCACGATGGTAAGTTTATATATATATATATATATATATATATATATATATATATATATATATATATATACAGTGGATTCCGCTTAATTGGGACACCGCTTAATTGGGACAGCCGCTTATTTGGGACAATTCTCAAAGAAAAAACCAAACCAAGAAGCCAATAGTAAATGT
>JAGDYQ010000057.1:3974618-3991144 GCA_021962125.1 Bulinus truncatus
TGATTTGACCGGTGGGGGCTTGAGCCCCACCCCTGCCCCCCCCCCCCCGGTTGCGCCACTGCGTGTATCAAATTTCACGTTATTTGGTTGTCTGGATCTTGAGTTTTAAGGGAACAGACAGACAGATAGCAAATGCGTCTAATAAGTATAGAGAAGTATTGCCATTTACCGAATGACGGCAAATGTAATTTTTATAGAAAATACAATTATTTATTATCTTTTCATAAATTACTTTTTGTTTATTGAGTTTCCCGTTTCCGGTTTCATATTCATCATCATTCATGATAATTATCAGTAATTTTCTGATCTTATTTCACTATTAAATTTGTAAACAAACTGACATTACGAATCAGTTGACGACAGAAGTGCTCAATGTTCATTTTTATTTTTTTTTAATATATTATTTTTTAATAATATCGATTAAATACTTGCTACAGAATTACTATATTCTATTATAGAATTAAGGGGGTAAATTTGTCTTTCGGTCATAATTTGTCTTGCCCCCTGAATTTTGGCTTGCCCCCCCCCCTTAAAATATTTCGTTCCGCCGCCGGTGTATATATATACATATATATATATATATATATATACATATATATATATATATACATATATATATACATATATATATACTTATAAGAGGCATTTGCTGTCTGTCTGTCCGCTTATAACTCAAGATCCAGACAACCAAATAACGTGCAATTTGGTACACGTAAACATAATTACATGGGGAATGTCATGAAATAGGTTTCGTTCCATCTTGATGGTTAGTTTCATTGTAATTAATTATTTTAGTATTTTAGTATATTATCGCTAATGGGAACGCCATCGCTATAATTAAAAACCCTGTTTCTAAAGCAAAAGAGGGGTAACTTCCGGAAACTCCAATTGTAAACGTGGTCAAGTGAAATCAATAGTGGTAAAAACAATTCTCAGCAAAATTATTTAACTGCATTTATGTTTCTAAAGCAAAAGAGGGGTAACTTCCGTAAATAAGAAACTTCCATTGTCAACGTGGGAATCGAAAATTGCATATCTATTTACATATCGTTTTATGTATTCAGAAGATTAAAATTAAAGGTGCACATTAATAAACAGAAATACGTTAATTAAAATGTTTCTAAGACATTATTAATACAATCTCAATGGGTTGTTTAATTGTAATTAATTATTTTAGTATTTTACTATAGTAAAGCATTCACGGTATGTGAACGCCATCGCTATAAATAAAAATCCTCTGTGACGTTATTTCCCGATGATACATGAACTTGCGCGCGGGTACTTCAAATGTTATTGTATTCAAATTGTATCAATGCACAGGAGAGATAGAGGGAGGAAGAGAGAGAGAAAGGGGGTAGGGAGAAAACAGAAGGTAAACAGAAAATTTTATTTTAAAACCGGGGCAAAGCCGGGTACTTGAATCTAGTATATATATAGTGGGGTATTTTGATGTGTCAGCATTTAAGAAATTAGCTCACGATGGTGGATGATGTATATACAAGACTGTAATTAATGAATAAAAATATGATATTAGTAACAAAAATAGTTTTACTTGTAGAATTCTCCTCATGTAGTATTTGTTATGTTTAAAGTGAATGAATATATATATATATAACCGGCTAGCAATTCTAAGATTCCACCATCACTGTCACATGATGGAACGAATTCATTGAACTATAATTGAATTATAATTCACTTTTAATTATTCTAAATTGTTATAAATTGTGTTAGTGACCAATGATTATTTTACATATTACCGTTTGTCAAGGGCCCCTTGCGGGATCCTTGTGCTTGTTGTCTACGAGCATGATCGTCTACTGAGTTTTGGCCAGTATTTGTATTTTTCCCAGCCACGTGGTTCTAAAGGACAGCAAAAAAAAAAACAACAACTAAATACATACAAGTACAACGAGCAGTGTTTATTTACATCGAACCAACCATTGTGCCCTAAAAAGAGCAAGTAGCTTTATTGGCTACTTATTTCTTAACAGATCAAACCCCAAAAAAAAATCACATGTGTTTAATCTCTTCTTACCCGGGGCTGGTAGTTCTAAAAAAACTCAGACCTGAGCTGGTCGAACTCTACAGTGAAACATGAGGTATTCATCATTTATGACATCCCTGCGCGTTTTTATATAAAAGCTTTTTTTTTAAAATATTTTTTTTTAATGTTAATTTTTTAAATTAACAATACAAATATTATTTATTTATTTTTATTATTATTTTAAATTCTCTTCAGTCGAGTTCTTCCGTATTGGCTTCTTTGTGAACGGTAAGTGATATCTACATAATAATGTAAATTGTTTGGTTTTTTCATTCCATATTTCTATTTACTTCATGCTTGTATTGCAATATCTTAGATATAATGGAAAGAAATATAGAAAAAATAGTTTTGTTGGTACAGTACATGAAACTATTGATTTAATTAAGTAAATTATTTTTTTTTAATTCATAGTGGCCATTGCTTCTGGAGCAATGCTATTTGTGGTTACACTTCAATTTCATGTGTTTCTTGTATGTCTCTGATGTGCGCTGATTCCATTGGTGGCATTTGTTTTTATGCTGCGTCCATCGATTCTCTGTAAATTTCACATTGTTTTTTTTTAATCGTTTATATCATTTTCATGGAAATCAATAACCTTCTTAACTCAACAAGGAGCATGCTAATCTACTTAAAACAAAAAGTCCTCTAAAAAAATAGGTACCGTAAGATGTCTTTTAGAATACTTTGGACACGTGGGAACATAAGCTTGTCAATAGTGCAAACATACTACCACACATGGTAAAAAAAATAGAGCTTTAAAACTGTTTACTAAAGAATATATATTTTTTAAATTTGCTTCGACCTACCAGCACGCGGCATTCATGTGGTAGCATAGATCTCCATCTTAAAAACATGCAGTATTATTATTAATGCAAGGGAAGTAGCTCAGTTATTTGAGGTTCATCATAGTTTAACATGGTTATATCCCTTAATTGGTTTAATGACAATGTTTAGCACTCATATAGGTCAAAAATAATTTAAAATAGAGAAATTTATTCATTGCAATATTAACTATTGAATCATGCATGTTCATGTAGAAAGAACAAAACTGCAAAATTAAAAGAAAATAAAAAAAAAAGTGCCTCGAAAATCTATTACAAACTTTTCATTAAGTAAATTAAGCAAGAATTAAAAAAAAACATAAGTTCAAAATGGAGAAAAATTGTTAGAAAATGTACTGGTATGAATATATCTGGTTTGGGAACAAGGCAAGAAAGAGGCTACTTGACATTGTGCTAGCCACACAACCTCAGGTCGACAGTCAAGCACTCGGCCATCCATTGAATAAAGTTTTGGTAATAAAATAATTCAACAATATGTCTGTTTGTTGTTCACTCCCTAACGTACCACTTTTTATATTTGTACAGTCCCAGTTGGTGCTCAAGGAAACCCACATACCAATACAGAGCCAGTAGCTAATGAATTATATGAAGTGCCAAGAGTAGGTTCTCAGGATCAGCCAGTAGCTAATGTAATATATGATGTGCCAAGAGTACGACACGAGGAACAGCCAGAAGAAAATGAATTATACGAAGTGCCAAGAGTAGGTTCTCAGGAACAACCAATAGATAACCATATCTATGAAAATTCAAGAATAACGGTTTGAGAACCCATTCTATGAAATCATTGAATAATGAAAAGTTTGTAAGTTAAAAAAAGTCAAGAAAATGTATGACTTAATGAGAACTATAAAAAGATAACTTAAAACTAAATCTAAAAGTTATTTTATCATACAAATTTAAACTTGTAATATAGAGTTAATTCATGTAAATATAATATTGTATCAGACTTAAAATAAAACGAAAATCCATTTTGAGTTAATACAACAGCAGCCTTAAAATGATACAAGTCCGAACAGCTATAATGAATAGTGTTTTTATTTTATTTTTTATATCAATCTTGTACTACAAGTACTATTGACTGTACCAGTGTACTGCATGGTGCTGGCCTGACATCACAACATTTCTTTTTAATCTTGGTAACACACAATGACATACAATTATACAACGTTTTCAATAAACTTTCGGGATTTTTGTCTTTTAACTGATGAATAATAAAAACACAAACCACTATATGATACGAAATGTATACAACACACAAACTACTATATGATACACAATGTATACAACACACAAACTACTATATGATACACAATGTATACAACACACAAACTACTATATGATACACAATGTATACAACACACAAACTACTATATGATACACAATGGATACATCACACAAACTACTATATGATACACAATGGATACATCACACTAACTACTATATGATACACAATGATAATATAACTATGTTCAACTTGAAGAGCTACATTAAACTTAATAAATATATACTGACAGACAAGTAAACAATCTTGAGAATACTTTTTTTGTAATAATTACAAATTGTGAGATATTAAAACTTGACCTATTTCCTGTTTCATGTCTACAATTGACCTAGTTTTTTTTAATTAGGTACGACTATTTATGATCCATTATATATTCAAGCAAGAAGAACATCAAGAATAGGGCAAAATAACATAACAATATGAAATAAAGAACATCAAGACTCTATGTTCAACAATGGCAACAATCTTGAAATTATAACAACTCCAATCAACAATGAGAACATCAACCAGAATATGTCTATTTACATTTAAGGGAATTCTAATAAAAAAAATAAATTTCAAGTGCCACTGCCTCTATATACAGAATATTTTGAAATTTACAATTTAGAAAAATGAATCAGCTATTTTCTAAGATAATTTCTAATGCATGGATTTAAAAAAAAATTCCTACCTTGACTTATCTTCCATATACCCAGAACTTAAATGATGTGCCGACTTGTGGAGATTCCACTAAACTGGTATAATCTACGGGATATTTAAAGAACTTTGTCACACAATGTATAGAGAACTGATTTGGTTATGCATATTGTTTAAGTTAATTTTAAGACCTTTTGTTTTTAAATCATGTAATTTTTTATTAATGGGAATGGGTTAAACGTTTTTTTTCCTCCCTGTTCTGCGTCTTGTGAGCTAGAATATATATGTCTAAAAGTGAATGTATATGTTGAGGGCAGGCTCGCCAAATATGTGACGTCAGAATGTATATGTTGATTGCAGGCTCGCCAAATATGTGACGTCAGAATGTATATGTTGAGGGCAGGCTCGCCAAATATGTGACGTCAGAATGTATATGTTGAGGGCAGGCTCGCCAAATATGTGACGTCAGAATGTATATGTTGAGGGCAGGCTCGCCAAATATGTGACGTCAGAATGTATATGTTGAGGGCAGGCTCGCCAAATATGTGACGTCAGAATGTATATGTTGAGGGCAGGCTCGCCAAATATGTGACGTCAGAATGTATATGTTGAGGGCAGGCTCGTCAAATATGTGACGTCAGAATGTATATGTTGAGGGCAGGCTCGCCAAATATGTGACGTCAGAATGTATATGTTGATTGCAGGCTCGCCAAATATGTTACGGTGATTTTAAAAAGCCACCAAATATATAAAGTTAATTTTTATACTTTCTAAATATATTACGTTTACATTTGAAACTAATATATAAAGAACAGAACTTTCTAACTTAACTTAATAAAGGTCCCGGGGGGGGGGGTGATCACGCTTGCAAGGCATGTGTATGTTGTACCAAATGTAAACAAACATTAGTAAACATAGACCGTTATAAAACAGACTAGCATCAACTGATGCGTGACTATTGAACTAGTCCTGTGTTGCAAAAATGTAAATAAAGGTTAGTAAACATATCCCAGTATAAATCTGAACTTGTACCCACTTGTGCATGGCGAGCTTTAGGGACAAACACATTTAATTCAAAGATCAAAAAAATATTAAATAAACAGCAAATGATGGGGGGACGAAAGATAAAAATGGTTTATCAATTCTAGTAAATTAATACGATCTTTAACTCTGTCAGTTTATCTAGTAATTGCACATTCAGGCTGAGTTACTCCCCCTACATCTATCCATCACATTATGTACAGTGTACTCAATTTTATAATTTCGGAAATCATATCAAATTCTGGTCATAGAAAGTGTTGAGACGACTATGAAACTGAATCGAATGAATGTGTACTTGTAAAAGGAATTAATCTCAAATCGAAGCATTTCCAACTACATTTTCGATTTCTAAAACGACACCTTTCAATTTTTAGCTTAAACTCAAACTTTCAATATATTATCAGGAAAAGATTTTGATACAATTTTTTTTTGTAATTGTCAGTTACATTTCATCCCAAAGTATTAAAGGATATTTCTATGAATCTGAATGAAGCCTTTATAACAATAGATGTATATGTGTAAATGAGTATGTCTGTATATTATCTCAATAAATGTATGTATGTTTGACTAAGTCACATAATAGAGAAAAATGGTTACTATTTTATTATTAATTATGAGATATTATTCAAAATTGGCTAATGTTTTATTAGCAACTAGAGATATAGGCAATGAGCTAAAATATTTATTTGACGAAAAAGAAAGTAAACATAAACTAACCCCCCCCTCTCTCTCTCTCTCTCTGGCGTGCTGGCATGCATTAATGTCTGTATGTTTGAAAGAATGCATGAATCCACCCGATCGTCCATCCGTATGCCTATTCATCTGTTACTTTCTCTATATATAAATGCATTTGCCCGTCTTTGACTCTATCTATATATCTATTTGTCCGTCTGTGTATCTATCTATCTATTTAACGTTCTTTCTTACAGCATAATCGTCCTTGGTCTGTCTTTAATTCATAACGTCAGTAATCAACGAAACATGACTCACAAATGACATATATTTATTTTATATTGAGTGTGAGTGTGTGTGTGTGTGACAGTTAGAGTGATAGTGAGATGTGTGTCATGCAGGTCAACAAACTAAGTTGTCCCCCACCTCCCTGTTCACCCCCCCCCCCACCAACCGTAACACGTAATGCATTAATCATTAAAGAAATTAAAACTCCATGAAAGACGGAAACAGTGTTTACTAACAGACAAATCAGCACTTGATGTCACCCACACTGTTATACCAGTAAGACGGTCTTGTACAGACACTCTATTGAATAAGGTCAACTTATTGTTTTGGTTTTCTTCAAGTCTCAGTATACAAGATACTCTCCGAGTCTGAGTCATGCCGGGTTTCTGGCTGCAATCGACATTTTATGATCTCTTTGGTAAGTACATTATTTCTTTAAAAGTTTGTAAGAATGAACAGATTGTGATAACTTTGAATACAATACAGAAGTAGGCAGACAAAAACAATCTTGTGATTTAGTAGGTCTAATAGAAGTTTTAAAAAAAGACAAGACTACAATCCAACAGCCTATAAATACACAGGGCCCATATAACGATGGAATTAGAACCACCGCCCAGTGACAGTGAGCCCTCCCTTCACATCATGTACTAGTTTCATTGAACTATCAGATTCCCAACAGGTACTACTGTCTTTAGATCCCAAATATTCCTAAAATATGACCAGGGCCTCAAATAAAGTAAGAACGGATCTGCAAACAATTTTATTTAAAAATATCTTAATAATTTCAAGTCCATGAATTAATATTTTTGAGCATTACGAAGCTATTTACATTTGACTAATGTTTATAATGGGAAAGGGTGGAGAATAGAAAGTCAAAAATTACGACGCATAGCACCAGTGTAGAGGAGTACAGCTTTTTTTTGTTTTTATATCTACCAACCATCGGAAACCAAGTGACCCATCCGGCAACCCACCAATATATCTATCTATCAACTTAGTTTATACAATTCTTTCGCCGTGGGTTAAGGTCCAAGTATCATAATGACGCCCCCCCCCCCGACCCAGCACCCACCATGATTTAGAAATGAACGATGACCAAGTAATTAATGTGATCACGTGGTCATAAGTCACTCTCACCTTCACCGACATATCCTGCGATTGTGTATTTGTTATTGAGACGTTTTATGTATGTGTGTGTATGAATGTGAGTGTATGTGTGTGTATGAATGTGAGTGTATGTGTGTGTATGAATGTGAGTGTATGTGTGTGTATGAATGTGAGTGTATGTGTGTATGAATGTGAGTGTATGTGTGTGTATGAATGTGAGTGTATGTGTGTGTATGAATGTGAGTGTATGTGTGTGTATGAATGTGAGTGTATGTGTGTGTATGAATGTGAGTGTATGTGTGTGTATGAATGTGAGTGTATGTGTGTGTATGAATGTGTGTGTATGTGTGTGTATGAATGTGTGTATATGAATGTGAGTGTATGAATGTGTGTGTATGAATGTGAGTGTATGTGTGTGTATGAATGTGAGTGTATGTGTGTGTATGAATGTGAGTGTATGTGTGTGTATGAATGTGAGTGTATGTGTGTGTATGAATGTGAGTGTATGTGTGTGTATGAATGTGAGTGTATGTGTGTGTATGAATGTGAGTGTATGTGTGTGTATGAATGTGAGTGTATGTGTGTGTATGAATGTGAGTGTATGTGTGTGTATGAATGAGTGTATGTGTGTGTATGAATGTGAGTGTATGTGTGTGTATGAATGTGAGTGTATGTGTGTGTATGAATGTGAGTGTATGTGTGTGTATGAATGTGAGTGTATGTGTGTGTATGAATGTGAGTGTATGTGTGTGTATGAATGTGTGTGTATGTGTGTGTATGAATGTGAGTGTATGTGTGTGTATGAATGTGTGTGTATGTGTGTGTATGAATGTCTGTGTATGAATGTGTGTGTATGAATGTGAGTGTATGTGTGTGTATGAATGTGTGTGTATGTGTGTGTATGAATGTGAGTGTATGTGTGTGTATGAATGTGAGTGTATGTGTGTGTATGAATGTGAGTGTATGTGTGTGTATGAATGTGAGTGTATGTGTGTGTATGAATGTGAGTGTATGTGTGTGTATGAATGTGAGTGTATGTGTGTGTATGAATGTGAGTGTATGTGTGTGTATGAATGTGAGTGTATGTGTGTGTATGAATGTGAGTGTATGTGTGTGTATGAATGTGAGTGTATGTGTGTGTATGAATGTGAGTGTATGTGTGTGTATGAATGTGAGTGTATGTGTGTGTATGAATGTGAGTGTATGTGTGTGTATGAATGTGAGTGTATGTGTGTGTATGAATGTGAGTGTATGTGTGTATGAATGTGAGTGTATGTGTGTGTATGAATGTGAGTGTATGTGTGTATGAATGTGAGTGTATGTGTGTGTATGAATGTGTGTGTATGTGTGTGTATGAATGTGTGTGTATGTGTGTGTATGAATGTGTGTGTATGTGTGTGTATGAATGTGTGTGTATGTGTGTGTATGAATGTGAGTGTATGTGTGTGTATGAATGTGAGTGTATGTGTGTGTATGAATGTGAGTGTATGTGTGTGTATGAATGTGAGTGTATGTGTGTATGAATGTGAGTGTATGTGTGTGTATGAATGTGAGTGTATGTGTGTATGAATGTGAGTGTATGTGTGTGTATGAATGTGAGTGTATGTGTGTGTATGAATGTGAATGTATGTGTGTGTATGAATGTGAGTGTATGTGTGTGTATGAATGTGTGTGTATGTGTGTGTATGAATGTGAGTGCATGTGTGTGTATGAATGTGAGTGCATGTGTGTGTATGAATGTGTGTGTATGTGTGTGTATGAATGTGTGTGTATGAATGTGTGTGTATGGGTGTGTGACTGTGAGTGTATGTATGTGTGTGTATGAATGTGTGTGTATGAATGTGTGTGTATGTGTGTGTGACTGTGAGTGTATGTATGTGTGTGTATGTGTGTGTATGAATGTGTGTGAATGTGTGTGTATGAATGTGTGTGTATGAATGTGAGTGTATGTGTGTGTATGAATGTGAGTGTATGTGTGTGTATGAATGTGAGTGTATGTGTGTGTATGAATGTGAGTGTATGTGTGTGTATGAATGTGAGTGTATGTGTGTGTATGAATGTGAGTGTATGTGTGTGTATGAATGTGAGTGTATGTGTGTGTATGAATGTGAGTGTATGTGTGTGTTTGAATGTGAGTATGTGTGTATGAATGTGAGTGTATGTGTGTATGAATGTGAGTGTATGTGTGTGTATGAATGTGAGTGTATGTGTGTGTATGAATGTGAGTGTATGTGTGTGTATGAATGTGAGTGTATGTGTGTGTATGAATGTGAGTGTATGTGTGTGTATGAATGTGTGTGTATGTGTGTGTATGAATGTGTGTGTATGTGTGTGTATGAATGTGTGTGTATGTGTGTGTATGAATGTGTGTGTATGAATGTGTGTGTATGTGTGTGTATGAATGTCTGTGTATGAATGTGTGTGTATGAATGTGAGTGTATGTGTGTGTGTATGAATGTGAGTGTATGTGTGTGTATGAATGTGAGTGTATGTGTGTGTATGAATGTGAGTGTATGTGTGTGTATGAATGTGAGTGTATGTGTGTGTATGAATGTGAGTGTATGTGTGTGTATGAATGTGAGTGTATGTGTGTGTATGAATGTGAGTGTATGTGTGTGTATGAATGTGAGTGTATGTGTGTGTATGAATGTGAGTGTATGTGTGTGTATGAATGTGAGTGTATTTGTGTGTATGAATGTGAGTGTATGTGTGTGTATGAATGTGAGTGTATGTGTGTATGAATGTGAGTGTATGTGTGTGTATGAATGTGTGTGTATGTGTGTGTATGAATGTGTGTGTATGTGTGTGTATGAATGTGTGTGTATGTGTGTGTATGAATGTGAGTGTATGTGTGTGTATGAATGTGAGTGTATGTGTGTGTATGAATGTGAGTGTATGTGTGTGTATGAATGTGAGTGTATGTGTGTGTATGAATGTGAGTGTATGTGTGTGTATGAATGTGAGTGTATGTGTGTGTATGAATGTGAGTGTATGTGTGTGTATGAATGTGAGTGTATGTGTATGAATGTGAGTGTATGTGTGTATGAATGTGAGTGTATGTGTGTGTATGAATGTGAGTGTATGTGTGTATGAATGTGAGTGTATGTGTGTGTATGAATGTGAGTGTATGTGTGTGTATGAATGTGAGTGTATGTGTGTGTATGAATGTGAATGTATGTGTGTGTATGAATGTGTGTGTATGTGTGTGTATGAATGTGAGTGCATGTGTGTGTATGAATGTGTGTGTATGTGTGTGTATGAATGTGAGTGTATGTGTGTGTATGTGTGTGTATGAATGTGAGTGTATGTGTGTATGAATGTGAGTGTATGTGTGTGTATGAATGTGAGTGTATGTGTGTGTATGAATGTGAATGTATGTGTGTGTATGAATGTGAGTGTATGTGTGTATGAATGTGAGTGTATGTGTGTGTATGAATGTGAGTGTATGTGTGTATGAATGTGAGTGTATGTGTGTATGAATGTGAGTGTATGTGTGTGTATGAATGTGAGTGTATGTGTGTGTATGAATGTGAGTGTATGTGTGTGTATGAATGTGAATGTATGTGTGTGTATGAATGTGTGTGTATGTGTGTGTATGAATGTGTGTGTATGTGTGTGTATGAATGTGAGTGCATGTGTGTGTATGAATGTGAGTGCATGTGTGTGTATGAATGTGTGTGTATGTGTGTGTATGAATGTGTGTGTATGAATGTGTGTGTATGGGTGTGTGACTGTGAGTGTATGTATGTGTGTGTATGAATGTGTGTGTATGAATGTGTGTGTATGTGTGTGTGAGTGTGAGTGTATGTATGTGTGTGTATGTGTGTGTATGAATGTGTGTGAATGTGTGTGTATGAATGTGTGTGTATGAATGTGAGTGTATGTGTGTGTATGAATGTGAGTGTATGTGTGTGTATGAATGTGAGTGTATGTGTGTGTATGAATGTGAGTGTATGTGTGTGTATGAATGTGAGTGTATGTGTGTGTATGAATGTGAGTGTATGTGTGTGTATGAATGTGAGTGTATGTGTGTGTTTGAATGTGAGTATGTGTGTATGAATGTGAGTGTATGTGTGTATGAATGTGAGTGTATGTGTGTGTATGAATGTGAGTGTATGTGTGTGTATGAATGTGAGTGTATGTGTGTGTATGAATGTGAGTGTATGTGTGTGTATGAATGTGAGTGTATGTGTGTGTATGAATGTGTGTGTATGTGTGTGTATGAATGTGTGTGTATGAATGTGTGTGTATGTGTGTGTATGAATGTGTGTGTATGTGTGTGTATGAATGTGAGTGTATGTGTGTGTATGAATGTGAGTGTATGTGTGTGTATGAATGTGAGTGTATGTGTGTGTATGAATGTGAGTGTATGTGTGTGTATGAATGTGAGTGTATGTGTGTGTATGAATGTGAGTGTATGTGTGTGTATGAATGTGAGTGTATGTGTGTGTATGAATGTGAGTGTATGTGTGTGTATGAATGTGAGTGTATGTGTGTGTATGAATGTGAATGTATTTGTGTGTATGAATGTGAGTGTATGTGTGTATGAATGTGAGTGTATGTGTGTGTATGAATGTGAGTGTATGTGTGTGTATGAATGTGAGTGTATGTGTGTATGAATGTGAGTGTATGTGTGTGTATGAATGTGTGTGTATGTGTGTGTATGAATGTGTGTGTATGTGTGTGTATGAATGTGTGTGTATGTGTGTGTATGAATGTGTGTGTATGTGTGTGTATGAATGTGAGTGTATGTGTGTGTATGAATGTGAGTGTATGTGTGTGTATGAATGTGAGTGTATGTGTGTGTATGAATGTGAGTGTATGTGTGTGTATGAATGTGAGTGTATGTGTGTGTATGAATGTGAGTGTATGTGTGTGTATGAATGTGAGTGTATGTGTGTATGAATGTGAGTGTATGTGTGTGTATGAATGTGAGTGTATGTGTGTGTATGAATGTGAGTGTATGTGTGTGTATGAATGTGTGTGTATGTGTGTGTATGAATGTGAGTGCATGTGTGTGTATGAATGTGTGTGCATGTGTGTGTATGAATGTGAGTGTATGTGTGTGTATGTGTGTATGAATGTGAGTGTATGTGTGTGTATGAATGTGAGTGTATGTGTGTATGAATGTGAGTGTATGTGTGTGTATGAATGTGAGTGTATGTGTGTGTATGAATGTGAATGTATGTGTGTGTATGAATGTGAGTGTATGTGTGTATGAATGTGAGTGTATGTGTGTGTATGAATGTGTGTGTATGTGTGTGTATGAATGTGTGTGTATGTGTGTGTATGAATGTGAGTGTATGTGTGTGTATGAATGTGAGTGTATGTGTGTGTATGAATGTGTGTGTATGTGTGTGTATGAATGTGAGTGTATGTGTGTGTATGAATGAGAGTGTATGTGTGTGTATGAATGTGAGTGTATGTGTGTGTATGAATGTGAGTGTATGTGTGTGTATGAATGTGAGTGTATGTGTGTATGAATGTGAGTGTATGTGTGTGTATGAATGTGAGTGTATGTGTGTATGAATGTGAGTGTATGTGTGTGTATGAATGTGAGTGTATGTGTGTGTATGAATGTGAATGTATGTGTGTGTATGAATGTGAGTGTATGTGTGTGTATGAATGTGTGTGTATGTGTGTGTATGAATGTGAGTGTATGTGTGTGTATGTGTGTGTATGAATGTGAGTGCATGTGTGTGTATGAATGTGTGTGTATGTGTGTGTATGAATGTGTGTGTATGTGTGTGTATGAATGTGTGTGTATGAATGTGTGTGTATGAATGTGTGTGTATGTGAGTGTATGTATGTGTGTGTATGTGTGTGTATGAATGTGTGAATGTGTGTGTATGTGTGTGTGACTGTGGCTGTGAGTGTATGAATGTGAGTGTATGTGTGTGTATGAATGTGAGTGTATGTGTGTGTATGAATGTGAGTGTATGTGTGTGTATGAATGTGAGTGTATGTGTGTGTATGAATGTGAGTGTATGTGTGTGTATGAATGTGAGTGTATGTGTGTGTATGAATGTGAGTGTATGTGTGTGTATGAATGTGAGTGTATGTGTGTGTATGAATGTGAGTGTATTTGTGTGTATGAATGTGAGTGTATGTGTGTGTATGAATGTGAGTGTATGTGTGTGTATGAATGTGAGTGTATGTGTGTATGAATGTGAGTGTATGTGTGTGTATGAATGTGTGTGTATGTGTGTGTATGAATGTGTGTGTATGTGTGTGTGTATGAATGTGTGTGTATGTGTGTGTGTATGAATGTGAGTGTATGTGTGTGTATGAATGTGAGTGTATGTGTGTGTATGAATGTGAGTGTATGTGTGTGTATGAATGTGAGTGTATGTGTGTGTATGAATGTGAGTGTATGTGTGTGTATGAATGTGAGTGTATGTGTGTGTATGAATGTGAGTGTATGTGTGTGTATGAATGTGAGTGTATGTGTGTGTATGAATGTGAGTGTATGTGTGTGTATGAATGTGAGTGTATGTGTGTATGAATGTGAGTGTATGTGTGTATGAATGTGAGTGTATGTGTGTGTATGAATGTGAGTGTATGTGTGTATGAATGTGAGTGTATGTGTGTGTATGAATGTGAGTGTATGTGTGTGTATGAATGTGAGTGTATGTGTGTGTATGAATGTGAATGTATGTGTGTGTATGAATGTGAGTGTATGTGTGTGTATGAATGTGTGTGTATGTGTGTGTATGAATGTGAGTGCATGTGTGTGTATGTGTGTATGAATGTGAGTGTATGTGTGTGTATGAATGTGAGTGTATGTGTGTATGAATGTGAGTGTATGTGTGTGTATGAATGTGAGTGTATGTGTGTGTATGAATGTGAATGTATATTGTGTGTATGAATGTGAGTGTATGTGTGTATGAATGTGAGTGTATGTGTGTGTATGAATGTGAGTGTATGTGTGTGTATGAATGTGTGTGTATGTGTGTGTATGAATGTGTGTGTATGTGTGTGTATGAATGTGAGTGTATGTGTGTGTGTGTGTATGAATGTGTGTGTATGTGTGTGTATGAATGTGAGTGTATGTGTGTGTGTGTATGAATGTGAGTGTATGTGTGTGTATGAATGTGAGTGTATGTGTGTGTATGAATGTGAGTGTATGTGTGTGTATGAATGTGAGTGTATGTGTGTATGAATGTGAGTGTATGTGTGTGTATGAATGTGAGTGTATGTGTGTATGAATGTGAGTGTATGTGTGTGTATGAATGTGAATGTATGTGTGTGTATGAATGTGAGTGTATGTGTGTGTATGAATGTGTGTGTATGTGTGTGTATGAATGTGAGTGTATGTGTGTGTATGAGTGTGTATGAATGTGAGTGCATGTGTGTGTATGAATGTGTGTGTATGGTGTGTGTATGAATGTGTGTGTATGTGTGTGTATGAATGTGTGTGTATGAATGTGTGTGTATGGGTGTGTGACTGTGAGTGTATGTATGTGTGTGTATGAATGTGTGTGTATGAATGTGTGTGTATGAATGTGTGTGTATGAATGTGTGTGTATGTATGTGTGACTGTGAGTGTATGTATGTGTGTGTGTATGTGTGTGTGTATATGAATGTGTGTGAATGTGTGTGTATGTGTGTGTGACTGAAAACATGTGAGTGTATGAATGTGAGTGTATGTGTGTGTATGAATGTGAGTGTATGTGTGTGTATGAATGTGAGTGTATGTGTGTGTATGAATGTGTGAGTGTATGTGTGTGTATGAATGTGAGTGTATGTGTGTGTTTGAATGTGAGTATGTGTGTGTATGAATGTGAGTGTATGTTACAATGCTGTATGAATGTGAGTGTATGTGTGTGTATGAATGTGAGTGTATGTGTGTGTATGAATGTACAAAGTGTATGTGTGTGTATGAATGTGAGTGTATGTGTGGTATGAATGTGAGTGTATGTAAGTGTATGAATGTGAGTGTATGTGCGTGTATGAATGTGTGTATGAATATGAATTGTATATGTGTGTATGAATGTGTGTGTGTATGTGTGTGTATGAATGTGAGTGTATGTGTGTGTGTATATGAATGTGAGTGTATGTGTGTGTATGAATGTGAGTGTATGTGTGTGTATGAATGTGAGTGTATGTGTGTGTATGAATGTGAGTGTATGTGTGTGTATGAATGTGAGTGTATGTGTGTAGATGAATGTGAGTGTATGTGTGTGTATGAATGTGAGTATGTGTGTGTATGAAGTGTGAGTGTATGTGTGTGTATGAATGTGAGTGTATGTGTGTGTGTATGAATGTGAGTGTATGTGTGTATGAATGTGAGTGTATGTGTGTGTATGAGATATGAGTGTATGTGTGTATGAATGTGAGTGTATGTGTGTGTATGAATATGTGTGTGTATGTGTGTGTATGAATGTGTGTGTATGTGTGTGTATGAATGTGAGTGTATGTGTGTGTATGAATGTGAGTGTATGTGTGTGTATGAATGTGAGTGTATGTGTGTGTATGAATGTGAGTGTATGTGTGTGTGTATGAATGTGAGTGTATGTGTGTATGAATGTGAGTGTATGTGTTATGAATGTGTCAATGCAGATAATAAGAGTGTATGTGTGTATGAATGTGTAGTGTATGTGTGTGTATGAAT
>JAGDYQ010000057.1:3991644-4092383 GCA_021962125.1 Bulinus truncatus
TAGTCAATACATAATTTACGTTATAAAGTTACAAAAAAGACTGTCAAGCTGTCTTTTTTCAATATCTGAGCCCCCCCCCCCCAGCATTGTTTTCTGGTTCCGCCACTGGGTACACGTACACAAAATTACATGGGGAAGGTTCTTAAACAGGTTTCGTTCCATCTCAATGGGTACTTTAATTGTAATTAATTATTTTGGATATCAAAGTCATGAAAATTGGCAAACTTTTACCCCGATTTCAGGTTTTACGAGCTTCTCTCCCACATAGCTAACTTACTATAAATATGATCGGTACGGGGAACCAAATATCACATTACTTACTACATTATTACATTCCATTCCTTCATTCATAGGAATTGTCATCTTTTGAGACAGTCATGCCTAAGAGAGAGAGAGAGGGAGGAAAAGAGGGAGGGAGAGAGAGAGGGGGAGGAAGGGAGGGAGAGAGAGGGAGGGAGGGAAAGAGGAAGAGAGAGGGAGGGAAAGAGGGTGGGAGGGGAGGGAGAGAGGAGGAACTGCCGAAAATGTTGTGTATCACATTGCTTTAAGATAAATGTACCCTTTTATTGCAATTTGCATGCAAATAAACCCTTTTTTACGCGTCTTATTTTAAATCTTAATTAAACGTCAAATTACGCTTCTTAAATAAACAGAAAACATTATTTTAAACCCGGGCAAAGCCGGGTACTTGCAACTAATTTTAAAATATGCCACAACAACTCTCAATAATGTGATTACTGTAAAATGTCAATTAATTATAATTTCTTTCAAATATTACATTTAAGAAATAAATAATCGAATTATGAAAATGAAAATGATACATATAAACTAAAATGAATTACAAAGTTTAAAAAGTTAAAATTTTAGGGGGGGGCAGACTGGAAATTCAAGGGGGGGGGGGCGCCCCCCCCCTGCTCCGCCGCCAGTGTATATATATATATATATACATAAATTTAAAAAAAAATTCAAGATATTCTGGTTTTCAGTACATATTTGTAAAAATTTGCAAAAGATTTTCATTAAATTTACTTTTAAAAAACAAAAAAATATTCATCTATTTTCATTAAACAGAGTCTTAATATCTTATTCATTCTTAACACACTTAAAAAATAAAAGGGGAAAAAACATTCTTGAGATTCTATGTAAATTCTCAAAATTCTATAAATGATAAAATATCGTTACTAATATATTAAGCTTTAATTAGTTTTTCAGCACCACATAAGTCGTATTGATCTTTATAGATGTTTATGTTTATAGATGTTTGTGTAACTTTATTCATTAAAAGGTAAAAAAAAATCGATAAAAATTATTGTTTTTGAGTGAAGATTGATCTTTTAAATTTAGAATGACCTATACACACATATCTTACGTGAGACATCATCCAGTTTACTTTGAGTGTCTTCATCTCGGTGTGGGGTAATGCTTGAATTTTGAAACGAAGGCGGACAATCTTTATTTGTGTCAGAATCAAGAACATAAAAAATGTAATTATTTTACTTCAGTTAATTCGGAATAGGTAAAACACAATTTTTAGTTTGACTGTCCAAGTAAGTTACCTCTAAGTTCCAGCACTGAGAAGCTTTCTTGAGTATTTAATTCTGTGTTGTGAGGAAAAGTTTGAATTATTTGGCAGCCATACTCCCCTTGATCACGGCATTCAAGGCTCTGTATACTGAAAGACACTGAGCCTTTATTGAAGTTGACATCATATATGGCCTTCGTTCCATCTACTTGCATACAAAGCTGAGGCGAACTTTTCAGGTTGCATTTGATGAAGATGGCTCCTGACTTACTTAACTTAATAGCCCTAGGGCGGTCTTGTGTGTTGTAAACACAAGTGATTACAGCCTTATGTCCACTTGTGTTGTCCGGCTCAAACGTTATTTTGGACTTAATTTCCAGGCATTCTAAAACGTTGATGTGGATAAAAGCTAGTGTGTAGGGGAGGAAAAATAGTCAACACTTTGAACGAATTATTTTGTTAGAATTGTAAATGTAGAGAAAATGACATTATTCTTTTAAAATAAAGACTTTCAAAGCATTTAGAAACTACAAAATCTAATAACATAATATCGATTTTGGGTTCTGCGTTGAATCGAAATTGTGAAACAAGAATTCAAAATGGCGTCTTGCCCGCGTCCTCGATTCGATATTTCTTTTTGAAAAATCTACAGTTTTAAATAGTTTCTGTGGTTTATATTAAGAAATGTTAAAGTCCCAAATATTAAAAGGTAATAATTAATATATAATATCATTCAAATTATTGTAGTTTTTATTACAACAGATAGCATTTTAACATAGTCAAACGTAAACAATAGTAATAAACGGAAGTGTAAACAATAGTAATAAACGGAAATGAAAAAAAATCGAGCAATTTTTTTTTCATAAAACATTGAAATTTTCAAATTGTTCGTGTGAAGTGGTGGCTAAATGGTTTGTTGCTTGAAATTATTTTTAGATTAAATACTATGTACATTATCTCATGTCATGGTATCGAATGTCAAAATGCAGGGGCCCCAAAAGAGGCCTAGCCCTCGGGCCCCGAAAATCCCTCCCTAGGTTTGGCACTGGCTTTACAATAGTCTATCTTCATGCAAAAGCTTTGAAGGGTACAGCCAGTCAAAATATAATATTGTCTCTGTATTTTAGGTTTATTTGTGCATGTTTTGGTAACCATAATTAATAAAATATCTAGTTTGCAAACGATTCAACTCATAAATTTCATAAACATTCAGCTTTTTTCATCGAAATGTAAGTGAACAGTAGGAGCGGCCCGTTGTTTGCTGTAAAATGTAGCTGGTCTACATCTACAGTGGACTTGGACTTTATGTTAGAATGTAGGTGAAATGTACAAAATTATTAGTCCGTGAGGTCCAAAAGACTGCCCACCTGAGATGTAAAGAACCACGTGCCCAATAGCCGTGATGTTTGATAAACAAGATGAACACATTCTGTGACTCCTAATGAAACTGCTACCGGTATAAATAGAACATTACGTGAAAACATTTTGTCGTCCGTTTGACGGTTATATTTTATGTATGTGTAGTTGGGTACTAATAATGCAAAATAAAATACATGTATATATCTGTCTTACACAACGGGACCCTGGCTCGTAATTTCTTTTACAGTAGTCTGATTACTAAGTCATGGATGAGTTCATTGAATAGTTTTTATAAGACCGAGTTATTTATTAGCAATAGCACGACTAGTTTTAAATAATATATTGTTTTTTTTTTATTATTTTTAAATTCGACATATGTTTGTGATGTAATTGTAACAATATTTTTTATTCTCCCCACAGAATGTCACTTTAATTACTATATTTACTCACATTGTAACATGTTTATTATATATAGTAGGTAGTGAGTACCGTTGGCAGTTTCAATTCATATTGTGCTACTAAATATATTACTGTGTCAATTCATATTGTGCTGCTAAATATATCACTGTGTCAACACTATTGTGCTAGTAAATCTGTTATGGTGTCAATACTATTGTGCCACTAAATATATTACAGTTTCAATACATATTATGGTACTAAATCTGTTACTGTGTCAATACTATTGTGCTACTAAATATATTACTGTGTCAATTCATATTGTGCTACTAAATCTATTACTGTGTCAATACTATTGTGATACTAATTTTTTTAGGTTGGTATCAACATAACCTTAGCTCTAAGTGTGCTACTAACTATACCTGATAGTATGAACATAGCTACATTACTTATTGATTGTGCTTCTAATTATATCTGTTACTATGAACACAGCTTCAATGCATAACGTGCTACTAATTACAATTAGTTCAGCTTTTATTTGAGCATTGTTATACATTTAAACAAAATAAAGTAATTTGTATAGAAAATAATCAACTTACCTAATATGACCATTATGACTCGCCACCAACTGAATGACACACTTCCAAAGTCTGAAATATATTAGCCAGACTCAATGCAAATACTCATAGTCAGAAGTATGTATGTAAGTATATATATTTTAGAGCGTCCCAGAAATGCTCAGAAATTTTTTTTTATCTTTGGTGTCTCACCCCCTGAAATGTGTCTCTTGGGTACAATGAGTGAATTGGTGAAGTTGTATCTCATTTTTACAACATTTAGAGGTCCCCCAAGAGCTTTTAAAATTCCAGTATTAGGCCAACATAAAAATCTAGTATGTGGTGATATCATCCAATGCATGCAGCTTTTTCTAATCCAACATCTTGAAAGTGTTTCTGTAACAGTGTGACTGCACCAATTCTTCTTCAAGTCAGAGACAATTATTTTTATTCATTGAGCACAGATTTCATTCGGGAAAAGTGGAGAACTCCGAGAAAAGTAGTATGGCAGGCTAGGGCCCTAAATGAGATGTAGAGCCAAAGAAAGAAAGAAGAAGACAGTTTTTTTTTCATTGATTATTGTCTGCCCTTTTGCATTTGCCAGCAGAAGAACAGTCTTCCCTTTTTCCATTTTATATAACAACAACCTCATATGCTTTATTTTGTATGATCTTTCCATCAAACTGTAAGCACCATTGTTCTTTTTAAAAGTTTTCCTTCAAATTACTTAGCAATTTTTCTCCTTCTTTCATTAGACCTTTGTAAATGCAGCTTTGAGTTGGAGTAGATATACTCCAGTTCCTGACTTTTTGGACCTTCCTTGTATTCAATTTTGCTGCAATCACTAAACGCACTGAAGAAAAAGTTTTTTGTCTTTTAGCCTTAAATGGTTTCTCATTATCTTTACTACTACTGGAACACTTATTCGCTCACAAAATCTTCTTTACTCATAGAATCTTCTGTATCCGAATTTGGTTAGACACTTGATTCAACACTTTCTTCAGTACAGCTTTCTGTGACTGGCACTTTCTCTTTAAGTAACTTCATTTTTCTTGGGTGAATCTTTAGTGAATCATCTTCAATAGCCTACTTTTCCTTTTGTTGAAATATGAAGTGCATAGAACTCTCTGTCTTCTCGGCACAACCACTCTCCTTTGTCATCTCTTACATTCAACATCGCTATGAAATCATAGTTTCCAGGACTTCGATTATGTCTTTCAAACTTCTTAACAACATTGTACGATCATGTTTTTTCTGCTTTTTACATCAGAAGCAATTGTTTTACATCTGTTCACGATATGTAGTTCTATTGGAATTTTTCGCATTTGATCAAGACTGTCAACTAGGATGGGGCAAAAAGTGACAAATTTTGGAGTTAAGGTCTCAGACAAATCTAAATCAGTGATCCATATGAAAGTAAAAGCGTAGACAAAAACAGTTTTATTTTCTGTATAACTGTTTTCTAGCAACTCTGTCTTTAAAAAAACGCAATTAAATGTGTTCTGAAAATATAACGCTGCTGAACAGAGTGAATTATTAACAATGTTAATGGTTCTTAAAATCAAACACAACATATTCAACAACAACAATCTCTAGTAAAAATTAAAAAAAAAAAAAACAGTTATTTGCAACAGAATGGCAGTTCAAATGTGAAATTAGTGCAGAAAGTCTGCCTTTGTTTGTATTGTTGGCACGTCAAATCTTGATTTCTTCCTCTGAATAATAGCACCATGGCGTCTATCATGTCCGTATACTTTGCCACAAACTGCTGTGACATCTTTGATGTTTCTTTCAACATCTTGCGAATGGAATGGAAAGTGAGGTAGAATCACTTGACCGTAACTGGCAATATCTGCAGCAGTGGAGCTGAATCAAACTCGACCAGTTCCCAGTTAACCATGCTAATGTACGACTCAGCTAAAAAGTTTATTTTAATTATGTTCATGTCAAAACAACGAGTCTTACACGTGTCACTTGAGTGAGTACTTCGAGCCAGCAACAATTTTTCGTATGCAAATTTTCTAATGGTTTCATCTTTGTCGCCAACAGCCGACAACAAGATATTTTGTGCACTACAAAAGTAGCTGTTGTTTTGAAGCAATGGAGCCACGACTTGTGTCAAGTTTTTGGTACAGTGAAATCATTACAGACAAACTAATGTTAAGTCATGATATTCATGAGGGAATGGGGGGGAGGGGGGGTATTGCTTTATCAAGCTACTTCGACCTTAACCCACGCTGGAAGAATTTCTATACCTGAGTTGATAGACAGAAATAGATAGATAGATAGATAGATAGATAATAGAAAGACAGACAGATTGATGGATAGATAGATGGAGGTTGGATGGATGGAGGGATAAATGATAGATAGATACACAAATAGATAGATAGAGGGAGGTAGTGAAGGGGTTTGATGGACACACATCAGGCAGACAGATAGAAGGGGAGGGGGTATACAACAAAAAAAAAACAACCTATTTTCCACTCCTCTACACTGGTGCTGTGTCGTATTTATTTTACTTCCTATGCTCCACCCAGAGGCGTATTTACCAAAACTGTGGCCCTAGGCGCATGACCAATTTGGGGCCCCCTCGCCTATAAGGCATTTAAAAATGATCAGAATACAACAATAGTCAGAACGCTCATGTATTATTTAACATGCAAACTACATAGTTATGCATACTAGCTAGAACGTACAATTGTCAGTTTATTACAGTTATATAACTTTTTTCCTGCTCTTCAATTTCGCGAACGTGTCCAAGTGCGCATTGAAATCGTATGTCTCCTTTGATTCAATGCATAAAATAGACAAATCTCCCAGCCTATATTGGCTGATGGAATTCAGCAAATAATTCTTAATCTTTTTCAACACAGAAAATGGTCGTTCTCCAGTTGCGTTTGATATAGGAATGGTGAGAAAGATTCTTAGAAGGGTTTCCACATTGGGAAATGTACATTGTAGTCCACCCACTGCTATAAGCTGGTACATCTCTACCGCAGATTTAGCACCTTCTTCTTTAGCGAAATGTAAAAACTGTTTGATTTCATCGGCAGTGGTATCAGAATTAACATCGTCTTTGTATTATTCGATCAAGGCCGACATCTTTGTGTTTAAGTCATCTACCTTGTCCTTGAAAAATAGACTGAACAAATCATGTATACCTTTGTATGCTTCGATTCTGTGATCTAGTTTCGTGATCAATTTATCACAAATGGCGTTTACTGTGTTAACAATAAAATTATCACGACCAGTTAAAATAACTTCCGGTTCATTGCTTTCATCAGAAAACGGTTTTCGCTTCTTCTTGCGGCTCACTTCATCTTGATATTTACAGTCTTTGAGATCCTCGTTCATAAGCAATGCTGCTCGCTCGTCAATACGAGTGAAATCGTTACGGACTTCGTTGTTAATAAATAGCTTCAGTGATTCTAGAAGATTTACACCAGCATCAAGATATAAATATGAATTTTGCAGATGACTTATAAGGATGCCCCACCTGTGTGGTGGATGCTGAGAACCAAACATAAACATGTTGAATAAAGTCAAAGTATGATACTGCTGAAAGCGACGATTCTGCAGCCGCATTACCAACTGGATTCAAACTATGGCTGGGGCAGGGAATGTAAACTGCATTGGGACTGTGTGCCTTGATTCGATCCAGCAAGCCCGAGTATCTGCCAGACATGTTAGAAGCATTGTCGTAGCTCTGTCCCCTGCATTTTGTGATATCTAATCCCCAGTTCTTCAAAACGTCTAGTATCACTTGCTCCAGATTTTGAGCGTTATGAGCATAGATGTCAACAAAAGTTAAAAATCTGAGTATCACAGTTAGCTGGTCCACGTGGCTAACATCAGGTGTTGAATCAACAATCAAAAAGAAATATATCGATTTCTTTACTTCTGATATAAACTGAACTCTGACAGCATTGCCCATTATTTTAATAAATTCGTCACAAGTAGCATGTGACAAATAACTGACAGAACCACTTCCCTTGTCACCGTACCGTGCAATATGATTTGCTAAGGAAGGGTCAAATTTTGACAAGTAATTCAAGCAACTGGTAAAATTACCGTCATTATTGGCATGACCACGAAAGGCCAAGCCATCAGAGGAAAGAAACTGTACAGTTGCTACAATCCTTCGTAGAACTTCTCTCCAGTATTGCCTTTCATCATCTAACTGTTTGGCCATCTGTTCGTCAATACGCCCTTTTGCGTTCAAGCGTTTAGCGAAAGTGCACATTGCTTGAACGTGGCCATACGAATTCTCATGTTCAGAAAGACTATTTATAGATTTGTGGAATTCCCAAAACCCTCACAGCAAGCGGCTTTTTTTTTCTTTTATAAAACCAGGTTTTTGGGGCCCCTAAATTATCTGGGGCCCTAGGCGCGCGCCTAGTGCGCCTAGGCCTAAAATCGCCACTGGCTCCACCCTTTCCCATTAGAAATGCGTTTAATTTGTTTCGTAATTCAATAGAATATTGTTTCACGGACTCGAATTTATTAAAAAAAAACATTTTAACTTGACTACCATTAATAACAATTTTGTTTAACAGCAAGTTTGTTTAATTGCAATGTTAATGCACACTTAAAAACAAGGCAATGCAAGATGAAAATATATGAACAGAATTGTTGTATAATTTAAAATCGTTTTGTGTTTTATTGATAAAGTGGAAGCTCAGGTTTGACCATGTTCTGTAATTCAGTCTCTTATCGCATACATTGTAACATGTTATTATTTGTTAGATCAGATGGCGGTGTTATTGTGATTTCAGTCTACGTGGTATTGGTTGAGAGTTCAAACCTTTCAGTGGGACCAGATTCCCGAGGTGCTCTTTAACATCATTTTGAGCCCACCTCCCTCCAGCCATTTCAGAAGAAGCAAGTGTAAGAATGAAATATGAATGGTCAGTTAGT
The DNA here is from genome assembly GCA_021962125.1 of Bulinus truncatus. Lineage (NCBI taxonomy): Eukaryota > Metazoa > Mollusca > Gastropoda > Planorbidae > Bulinus > Bulinus truncatus. Next base: position 4,000,396 of record JAGDYQ010000057.1, read on the forward strand.
AAGGGGCTCTCCGAAATGGCTTTATGAAAGTCTAGTGGTCTGTCGGGGCAAATATGATATGAGGGCCAAGCAACTACCAATGTGGAGATCTAATTTGCCTCTCCGCAAGAACAGCTGAGTCTATCATTACGTGGGCTTGTGTATTAGTACATTCTTTGATTTACATTCTTTGATTACACCCAGGTCTTTGTTGTACATTGTTTGATTACACCCAGGTCTTTGTTGTACATTGTTTGATCACACCCAGGTCTTTGTTGTACATTGTTTGATCACACCCAGGTCTTTGATTTACATTCTTTGATTACACCCAGGTCTTTGTTGTACATTGTTTGATCACACCCAGGTCTTTGATTTACATTCTTTGATTACACCCAGGTCTTTGTTGTACATTGTTTGATCACACCCAGGTCTTTGTTGTACATTGTTTGATCACACCCAGGTCTTTGTTGTACATTGTTTGATCACACCCAGATCTTTGTTGTACATTGTTTGATCACACCCAGGTCTTTGTTGTACATTCTTTGATCACCCCCAGGTCTTTGTTGTACATTCTTTGATCACACCCAGGTCTTTGTTGTACATTGTTTGATCACACCCAGGTCTTTGTTGTACATTCTTTGATCACCCCCAGGTCTTTGTTGTACATTGTTTGATCACACCCAGGACTTTGTTGTACATTGTTTGATCACACCCAGGTCTTTGTTATACATTCTTTGATCACACCCAGGTCTTTGTTGTACATTGTTGGATCACACCCAGGTCTTTGTTACTTTCATCAATACAGCCAAAATATTACTTTTGTCTTTCTGCTACTGTGTTGTGTTCAATCAGTCTTACTTCCAAACAGATCAACTAAAAATAAAGATTTTAACTTTTTAAGAAAATTATTTAAGAAAGTAATTTACTTACCGAACAGATGAACCGATGTCCGCTGCCGGCGGGTATTCGCCATGGTTCAGAATTTCGTGTGTCTTCGCGGCCTGTTAACAGTATACCATACAGACTGAGACTTTACCTTGTAAATTATCTTTCGGGCACATCAGAAATACCAAATCGATGTGCCAATAGCAGGTTTAAAAAAATCAATCTTCGAAATACAATCTCTGGAAATCTATCAGAAAGAAATAAGTCACTGGCTTGACATTCTGACTTTGCTGACTCACGAAATCGGTACACCACTGGTCAGTCCATGGCCGGTCAATTTATTTGTCTGTTTTCAACCACATCCTCTATCTTTTATATAGTGTGTTGGATTTAATGCCTTTGTGTGACTGTCAGAGGTTAAGGTAAACAAATATGTCATGGAGAAAATATTGTGTACATTTTGTAGGGATGGGTGGGGCGGAAGGGGAAGGGTTAAACTAGTTTGTTGATGTGTTTGACACCCCCCTCTCTCCTTATGTGTGTGTGTGCGTGCGTGTGTAAAATTGATAATTAAAAATTGTTTACAGATGTAAACATAAAAATCTGTCACTAACTGTGTAATGGTGTAGTGTCTCTTTTAATGGCTGACAGAATAAATTATAATCAGACAATAAACATACATACTGTAAAACACAATGTTAAATATAGATAGATAGATAGTTTAGATAGGTCATCTACCTACCTACCAATCTATCTATTAACCCACAAGTGTACCTTTATTGCCCATTAATATTTCATTCTAATTTAGTTGACAAAACAGTTAGCCCCCCCCCCCCCCAATCCCGTTGTGTTGACAACTTTAGTCTCCTCCTCTGCCCGGAACTTTTTTTGATATAAACATTTTACCAGAGAAGTTATTAGATCTACACACAGACACTTCAGGTAGGGTAGCCATGGACAAAATACGGCCCACGGGCCCAATCCGCCTCGCCGGACTGTTTATTCCGGCCCTATACTAGTCTTCAAATGTTCTACTGTTGACCATCAATTCAATTTACTTAGTGTACTCCATCCATCTGGTCTTAACTCTGCCCGCCGTTTAAGTTTACGAACCCAGTGTGGCCCGCGACTGAAAAAGGTGTGCCTATCCTAGATATAGGGATCCTAGATAACAGAATATGTAAAGGCCCTTCACATCTAACAGGACTAATGCTTGAAAATTCCACTAGGGCCCGTAGATGGGGGCCTAGTAAGCTTAATGCATGATATCTGAGGTTTCAATCTGTAGGCCGCCATTAATGTACCCTAATCAGATCGTGATATGATAAGATGTACATCAACGATTACATAACGGTAGTCATGAGTACACAAGTCTGTACACCCTCCCCCTGACACAGCAGCTGGGTCAACGGTCAGTTGACACGCGGCGACAGTGAAGATGGACATGCGTTATGACAGAGTAAATTGTGAGGCAGACTGTTCGTTGGTTTGTTAAATATCGAATGAATCGTCGCGGTAGTTTTGGTCCGGTGACGTCACTACCCACGTGACCACCAGCCATACTGAAGCACATGCGCAGTAAAGAAGAAATACGTAAACTTAAGTAGATAGAGCCAAGGTCACAGGGTAAGGACTTCACTACTGTGCAAGAGGGGTGCAAAACACCCAACCGGTACTCTTTGAGGGGCTGCCCAATTATGGCTTTGCAGTGAAATAATAAAATACATCCATGTACACAAACTTGCTAGCAGATGTAACTTGTATTTGTGTGTACAAGTCCCAGATACATTCTTGTAATATGTAATACACCACTCTAGCGATGTATCGATACGTTGCTGATCGATCAGTACGACAATGACCCCTCACCTCTGACCTCCTAAAGGAATGTTAAAAAGGAATACTTTAATTAGCCGTAAACACAGTCGATTGATTATTTCAATTTTATGAAAAAAAAAATTACTTTTTAACTGTAAGTGGGTCTAGGTGGCTCTTTGGTAGTCTGTCGGATCGTTATACGGGTTTTACTCCCGGTGTGACGAGTCATCTACATATGTTTCTCGTGTTGCCTCCATGACCTTTGCACTATCGTCTATAGTGCGGAGGAAAGAAGGGCAGTAAAAAAAAAATTCTAGAAGAGGCCCATTTATGTACAATAAATGAAATTTAAATGAGAGTTGGTTCCCTTAACCATCGGGTCAAGGGGCGTGGTCCTAACGTTAGGTTCTTATTATTTGAAGGGTTAGTCACTGAGTGTGTTGATAGATGGAAAGATAGAAAGAGAAAGGAAGATAGATAGAGAGAGAAAGGAAGAAAGAGAGAGAGAAACAAAAAACCTTCACTAATTTTCACTCTTATACACTGTTGCTATATGTCGTATTAATTTTTACTTCTTATTCTCCACCCTTTCCCATTATAAACATTAGTCAACTTAAGGTTAATTAGCTTCGTAATTCTACAAATTGTTAATTTATGGACTCGAAATTTTTGAAATCATGCATGGTCATGTTGATAAATCTACGTGAGTACCAAATGTGAGCCTTTGCATTAAATTAACATAGGTCCAAAGTTTAGCTTCAGGATTTGAAGACAACCCACAGAAAGCCAAACTAATTAAAAGCTTATTAAAATCGTGGCCCGGGCGCGTGTCCATTACGCCCACTAGTAAATCCTCCTCTGGAAGTTAGGTGGTGGAGTAACACGGCACCAGGTAAAGGAGGTAAGAGTGGTGAAGCGACAGGCCAGATCCAAAAGATAATGATGACAATTTGTTTTCTAAACATTATTTCTCATCTGGAGGTTATTCCATTGGTTCAGACAGGCCCGTAGCCAGGATTGTTGGATTGGGGGGGGGGGGCGAAGAAATGATCCTGGGGCACAGCGGCGGATCTAGACAACTTTGACGGGGGGGGGGGACCAAAACTGTTTCGATAATTTAATGATGTATTACCTAAACTGGCGATAACGGGGGGAGGGAATGGCCCCTCCCCCTAAATCCACCCCTGGTGGGGTAGAAGAAATGTTCTGGGGGGGGGGGGGCAAAGATGGAGGCGCGAAGCGCCGAAAGCTTGTGAACGGAGAGGAGGGGTTCGGGGAGGGGATCTCAGTGAGTTGCAGTTTTGTTAAAAATAATTTAAAAAGTAAAGAGTTTTATTGATAAAAATTTATTGAGGCTGAGCAATTTCTAATTCCTGTTATAAATATATTGACCATTTGTTCTGCTACACAATTGTTACATAATAGATACCTGATTTATATTATTATACTGTTGGTTTAACGTACAACCCGGGAAGAACGACAGAGATGCACGAATATAGCTTAGATATTTGTGTGCTATTTCTTATAAAATATTAAAAACAAAGAACAGATCTAAACAACTAATTGACCAGTCACAATTATTCAATTTAAAATAAAATTAATTCTGCTAAAAAGTAAATTTGCAAATTAAATAACATCACTCAGAAATCACGGAGTTTGAACTTTATTATTTTATTATACATATGTATAAAAATGAAGTCAGAAGTCAATGTTATTTTATTAACTTATTTAAGTTGTTAGTTGTCCTCAGAAGATATCAATATATAAAACTAATACAAGGTTGCGAACAGGCCCATCGACAGAATTTTCGGACCCCTGATCAGGGGTGACACGAGCCCCCATGCTGATATTAATATTTTTAAAAGTTGATTGGCCAGCTTAGTCCGGGCCCCTGAAGCTCGCTTTAGTAACATTGATCTGCGATATGGGGTGATCATTCGTGTGAGGGTTGAGAAACTGTTCTCACACACGGCTGTTGAAGCCCCAAATGCCAATGCTGCCCAAAATACCCAGAATTGAACTTCAATAAGATTCAATCTTTTATGCCCAAAAATGAGATAAGCTATATATGTAAGTAAAATAGCCTGAATGATTGCCAAAATATAAACTTTTAAGTTTTTATTATTATTGATTTATTGAACAAAATGATTGATGTTTTATAGCCGTTATTATTAAAATTTTGTCAAAAAGTTCAAATCATGCACGGGGGGGGGGGCTCAGGTCATGAACGGAGGGGGGTGGGCTCAGCCCCCCTCTGGCTACGGGCCTGGGTTCAGAATGACACACAATCGTAATTTGTGTAATTATTTAGGATCATATAATATAGAATAGTATGAAATACAAATGCGTGGATTTACTCAACGGAAGAGGGGCGTTGACACTGGCTATTGAGTTTTGGAGAATTCAGGGATAAATCGACGGAAGTAAACGAGACTTGTTGAACTAGTAGACTGACGCACCCGACATCAGGATGATAAGTCATGTAGATGCTGACCTGACCAGACATCAGAATGATAAGTCATGTAGATGCTGACCTGACCAGACATCAGGATGATAAGTCATGTAGATGCTGACCTGACCAGACATCAGGATGATAAGTCATGTAGATGCTGACCTGACCAGACATCAGGATGATAAGTCATGTAGATGCTGACCTGACCAGACATCAGGATGATAAGTCATGTAGATGCTGACCTGACCAGACATCAGGATGATAAGTCATGTAGATGCTGACCTGACCAGACATCAGGATGATAAGTCATGTAGATGCTGACCTGACCAGACATCAGGATGATAAGTCATGTAGTTGTTGACCTGACCAGACATCAGGATGATAAGTCATGTAGTTGTTGACTTGACCAGACATCAGGATGATAAGTCATGTAGTTGTTGACCTGACCAGACATCAGGATGATAAGTCATGTAGTTGTTGACCTGACCAGACATCAGGATGATAAGTCATGTAGTTGTTGACCTGGTGCGGAATGCCGAGTAAGGGGGGGGGGTTGTCGTGGGGCGGACCACATTCATGAGAAATGTGGGGTATTAATGTTACTAAAACTAAATCACTGGGAGAAACTAAACTTCCTGTTTATTGTTGGGAGGTAGGTGAAGGAGGTCCAATGACCCCCCCCCCCTTTGTCATCTGTGAGTAAGACAAAGAAAATATTAGAAACATGAAAATGGTGTCTCAGTGAGAGTTAACTTGATGATTACTTGATGACCAATGCTGAGATAGTGACCAGGTCAAACTCTTCATTGTGTCAGTCGCCGCCTGAACGTGCGTGCAAAGGTGGACAGATCAGGAAGACACATTCATACATACACACATACATATAACGTCTCAATAACAAATGAACAAGCGCACTATATGTCGGTGAAGGTGAGATTGACTACTGACCACGTGATCACATTAATTACTTTGTCACTGTTTATTTTTAAATCATTAAGGGGGGGAGGAGCGTCACCATGATACTTGGACCTAAACTCACGGTGAGAGGATTTTTAAACCTGAGTTGATAGATTTATAGATTTAGTTAGACTGACAGTTAAGATAGAAAACGTTAATATTTTTTAAAGCTTAAATTAAGCACGAAAAGTAACAAACAAATCTTTCAATGGTTTATTGTAAATTATGATTGCTAAAAATACAAGTGTCGGCGGTCATCTTGCTCTATAGAATAATTGTTTGTTCGTGTATTTGGATATTAATTTCATTTGCTTTTTTCATAATGCTAAGAATGCTATCATCTCCTTTAAAAGGCCTCGCATATCAGCCTGTCTACTACTACTAACACATTTGAAGAAATCATATTATATATATGTGAATAATGGTAATATATCCATGTATTAGTGTTGAATGTTTCCCAAAGTGTGGTACGCGACATACGGGAAGAGTTTTGAAGGGGTACGAGCCGCACTGGACTGAGAACTTCAGGGTAAATATGAAAACAATGAATTGAGGGGAAACAATGACCGTGAAAAAAAAACAATAGATACAAGTTTTTGTTTATTAGGGGTACTCAGCATTGCGATAATATAAAGGGGGGGGGGTACACAGATGACGAGAGTTAGGGAAACACTGTATTGGTGCATAACGAAGTAGCTAATGGGCGGCTTTTATTGTGACGACCAATATGGACTCTAAAACTGACGATGTTTCCTGTGTCGAAAACTCTTGTGTGGGGCTAACGTAGCCCCCCCCCCCGCCCACTCCTGCCATCCCGCGGACAGTACTGTCCTGACTCATGACTCGAATTTCTTTCCTGTTGCGTAAGATGCTGAACATTGCCAGAGCTACCGCCATGTAGCTGCTGCTCATCTTGTAGTAGACCTGTGTACTCACACTCTTCAGTTGACTGTTTCGAGGAGAAATGTGGGCGTGTAACACGAAGTGGAATAGGGCGCCGCCAATGTTTATATCTCGGACTATGACCAGGGCGGTCAGCAAGGCGGAGTGGGGAACCAGACACCGGATGTAAATGGCGGACACAGTCACCAGCATGACGGTCGTCTTCTTCAATCTGCAGTTTCCCCGCATTTTTCCCTCCCCACCGGCGCCAGCAATGAAGTCAGGTCGTCGTCAAGGTAGCTGACCAATGGCCTTCAGGGGCAGGATGACGGACGAGGCTTAGATCAAGATGAGGCCGCTGACCCGGATGAAGTAACTGTGCAGGTTGAAGAAGAAAACGGCGAATTAGACCTCCGACCTTGGGACCCACCGGTTAATCAGGATGTTGTACCCGGGCTGAGTAACCAGTGCCCCGATGGCCAACGCCACCGTGACGCAGTCGCTGAAGCCCTGCCTGGAGAAGTTGACGCCGATGAAAACAATCACAAACAGGTCAATAGATTGAAGATTGTGAATACGTAGTGAAGCACATGATTGATAACAAACTTTGCGGGTTTTCCCGAAGTTTCACCATGACCGGTGATATTCATTATTTTATCCTATTTATCGGCCATAATAAACTTTAACATATAAATATCCCTTTATAAACGAATTTTATACCCAATAATGGTGAGTACGTATGCTCACTATAATGGGATATGTTTTTTTTTTTAAATGTGAGAAAACGCTTTGAGTTTCCGCCATAGAAAAGAACTGACAAGTTAGCCACAGTATCTGGAAGGCCTAGCCCAGGGGTCGGCAACCTTTTGAGACTCAAGAGCCAAAAGTTTTACAATTTACATTTTTCTCAATTTTTAAAGAGCCACTAAAATTGTTGTTTCATTATTATGGTATTTGATTAGTTTGCAATTTGACATCGAAAGAGCCGCAACTTGACATGAAAAGAGCCGCATGCGGCTCGCGAGCCGCAGGTTGCTGACCCCTAGCCGAGTCGATAGCCGAGTCGTCAAACAAAAAGATGTGTGATCTAACAAATAACTGCATGTTCTACCCAACAGCTGATTGATATGGCAAATCAAAAGAGTACCCTAACCAACAGTCACGTCCTAAGTCTTGAAGTGATTTCAAGAGGAACAAGAGCTGATGCGATTTGAGAAACAATAGCTGATGCGATTTGATTGTAACATTTAGAAAAATCTGCCATTACTAATATGTTGAGCTAATGGCCGCACCTTTAACTTAAATGTGAATGTTCAGTTGGAGAGACGAATAAATGACGACAATGGTGTGCTGGTATAACACTAACTGCAATAAAAATGTTTCACTTATGATGTAGTTCAGCGTTTTCCCCAACTCTATAAATCTGTTTTCCCCCCTTTTTTTAATCTTCAAAATACTTGCCTAATGTTTATACGGTCATGGGTTCCCCCTCATTTCATTGTTTTCGCTTTAGCCGTGAATGTTTACACGATGTTTGGAGCACCCCCGCCAAACTCTTTCCTCTAGGGCACGGGTCGGCAAACCTGCGGCTCGCGAGCCGCATGCGGCTCTTTCCATGTCAAGTTGCGACTCTTTCCATGTCAAATTGTGCCCTAATCAAATACCATAATATTGAAACAACCTTTTAGTGGCTCTTTAAAAATTGAGAAAATTGTAAATAATAACTTTGGCTCTTCCGTCTCAAAAGGTTGCCGACCCTTGCCCTAGGGGTAAGCGGACCACACTTTGAGAAACACTGTTGTAGGTGTATAGCATAAAGGGATTATTACCAATGTTCCCTCTAAGGATTTGGGGTTTGTGCGCCAAAAAAATAATAATTTGTGAGCCAAAATTTCATTGATGTGTAAATTGTGCGCCAATAGCACGACGCGCACTAAAAATACAATTACTGTCATTTGAAAATAAAATAAATAATAAGATAATAGAGTCAGCCACATGGGAAGCTTCCATATATTTACATGTAGGAATTTTTTTATAAAGCTTTTGTAAATAAATTCTTTTAGAATTAAAAAAAAAATTATGGTTGCGGTAAATATGGTTAAGTAGAAGAAATAACATTTAAAAATGACGAATAGGCAACCAAAAAATAGAAATAAACTGATAAGTTTTTAGATATAAATATAAATGGAAGTTTACTTGAGATAGACACACACTAAGCTAAATTTTAATACAACAAGATAAAAAAGAAAACCCAAGAATCGAAGTCAATTAATTTTATGTGGTAATAATTAACTTTTCCCTTCTTCCTTTTTCTGCTTTCCAAAAGTCATATACGCTACATGATCTGTGTTAATGACATTTTCAGCTAATAAATATGACTTAATTCTCATTAAATGGTCTACATCAAACCTATTTCTCATTTTTGTTTTAATTGCATTCATTAAGCTGAATCCTCTCTCGCAGTCTTCACTTGATGCTTGAAAAGTTCCACAAATATAAATAAGAAGACAAATTTCACTAAACTGTTAATTTTCCTGCACACAATTTACAATGTCCTGAAAGGTTTTCAGTGTTCCAAATTTTTCTTTTTCATTTAAAAGTAGCTTCAACTCTGAATATTCCTTCTGAACTTCCTTTGCAAAAGATGTCGCATCCTTTTGGAATAATGTGCCATAACGATTTGCTAATCTTTGAAGTTGATCAGTGCCAAAATGAAAATTGTCCAAGTTTGATGGATTAAAAAAACAAGCAATTAAGCCTGTTCCATTCTGGACACAGGACGTGTTAGCGCATTTTCAGTACGTTTGTTATCTTTCAGTAAATATTTGTAAATTTTGGAAATGTTTATAAATTCAATTGTGTAATGCATATATCTGAAAAAAGATATTAAAAGGACAAGTAAGTCATGTTGAATAACTGTTACAAAAATAAATAATGATTACGCCCCTTTGATTAGCTTTTATTATTTATATTTAAAATATAAGCAAAACGGTACATAACAATCTCTTATATTTTGGCCCTGAGAGGTCAAATCGCGAAATGGACTTTTGATGTACACTTGGCAGGCCAAGACCTACACAATGATATATACATCATGGGTCTAGGACTTATGGTTGCTGAGATATAGGGCGGTCCATTATTAATATAGCTTATATAGTAAAAAAACAGCACTTTTTAAGGCCCCTTTTACGGCCCTGAGAGGTCAGATCGCAAAATGGAAAAAAAGTCATTTCTTGGTAGGCCAAGACCTACAAAATGATATATACATCATGGGTCTAGGACTTATGGTTGCTGAGATATAGGGCGTTCCATTATTAATATAGCTTATATAGTAAAAAACGGTACTTTATAAGGCCCCTTTTATGGCCCTGAGAGGTCAGATCGCGAAATGGAAAAAAGCTATTTCTTGGCAGGCCAAGACCTACAAAATGATATATACATCATGGGTCTAGGACTTATGGTTATTGAGATCTAGGGTGATGACAGACAGACAGACAGACAGACAAAACGGGGACAATAGAGCATTTTTTTTTTGGAAAATGCTCTAAAAACACCCTTATCAGACACACACCAGTCCTGTAATTCCTGATCTGGAAATCTTTTGTCCATGTGGTCACATGTCTCTTTAATAAATTTAATAATATCATCTGTGTTGACTGAATGATTATATGATGATTTTTCACTTCCTCCTCAAAATATATACTTTCCTCAAGATACTGTGATCTTAGTTTCCTTATTTTGGCTTTGTCAAACTGAAACGCCTCGACTGTATTGAGGTTGCTCCTCTGGAGAGCCTTACATAATTCTGCTAACTCAACCAAGAACATTACAAAGGATAGTTAATGCAACGCGAATCTCTGGTTTTGTTAATTTGTCAAGACAGTATTTGTGCACTGGGTCATTATCTTCGTTTACTTCCTCTCTGCAATACTCAAGCAAAATATCATAATTCTTTATCAAAGCACTAACATCAAAATGCCTAGAAAGCCATCGTACTTGATGTAATGGCCTGAAAGAAACAATATTACAATCTTCAGCTTCTGCAATTTCTGCCAATTTTGCCTTTTTTACACTTGACCTGCTGAACAATGTATAGACAGTACGTATTAGAGTTTCTAGTTGTTTCATTAATATTATTTTTTTCCATGCATCATCTAATCCTAAATCTTCTCTATGAGCGACACATTGTTGTTCAACAAGATGAGGAACAGACTTACGTGATATGGCAGCAACACCGTTATTCTTGCCAAGCATCACAGATGCAACATCCGACGTGAACATAATCATTTGATTTAAGTCAAGATTAGTTTCTTCGTAAAAATTCACAATTGCAGAAACAATTGAAATGCTATCGCATGCTGTTAGTTGTTTAATACCAGCTGAAACAGTTTCATAAATCTGTTATGAGCATTTCTAAATTTAATGTACAATATCAGAATTTTCGAAATGGAAATGTCTGTACTTTCATCCACAATGAGGGTGTGAAAAGAAGACTCGAATTTCTTTTAAAACTTTAGCTTTAGTATTGTTCTATCTAATTTTTCTAGGAGCGTCACCTTGTCGTCATTGTTAACCCTCCTAACATGTCCGACGTCGCCTCTCGGTCTTCATACCTTAGATGTCTTCTTATCTTAAAACGTCGAATGGGATTGTCTCTGTCTCTACATCTACTCTAGCTCGTCACAATGTCACCAAATGACTCGACTCCTGATCGTCACCCTTTCGCTTCGACTTTTTCTTTTTTTTTCTTTCTCATTTATATAGCGCAAGTCACGGCGGAATTTTATGACAAAATTTTATGTAATTTTGTTTTCTCTAATCACAAATTTTGTGCGCCAAAAGCCAAAAAGTTGTGCACTGAGGTCTGAAAAATCGTGGGCTAGCGCAGGCTGGCGCAGCTTAGAGGGAACGTTGATTAGCACTATTGGATGTATGGAAGACTGAAATTAGTAAGCTACTCATTTCATTTTGCACAAGTCAATTTTTTTTGTGGGGGGGGGGGGAGGGGGTTGCTCTAGTCAGCATCCTCTTTATAAGTAAAGTTCCCTTAAGCCCCTGAGGGCCCATCGGGACAGACGAAATGTAGAGTTCATTTGTTTCAGTAACCTTGGCATATAAAGGGATTGTGTGCTTAGCACTACGCCCAGTCGCCTTTACACCACATAACTTAAAGACAGGTACCCATTTATAGATGAGTGGACTCAAATAGGACCTGAAAAAAAATACCAGCGTCATACACCGCACGACCACCCGTCTCCTTATGTTTATTGTGCAGAGGGGATATTCCTCTTTTGGTGATGTCATACAATGAATGGAAGGAAAAAAAACAAACAATAACACTAACAACAATTTTAGTTTAATTCAGATAATCTACTTGAACTAAAAGGACTTGCTGGTCTGTAAAAAACTAACAATAACACTAACAACAATGTTAGTTTAATTCAGATAATCTACTTAAACTAAAAGGACTTGCTGGTCTGTAAAAAACTAACAATAACACTAACAACAATGCTAGTTTAATTCAGATAATCTACTTAAACTAAAAGGACTTGCTGGTCTGTAAAAAACTAACAATAACACTAACAACAATGCTAGTTTAATTCAGATAATCTACTTAAACTAAAAGGACTTGCTGGTCTGTAAAAAAAAAAAGCACCGTTCTTTCGTATTTCAATTTTTTTTTTTACACAAAATGCGTGTGAACGTCATTTTATTCCATACCTAATAAGATAATAGGTCGTAACACTTTAGCATCTGACACTAGTAAATAAATTAAAAAAATAAAATTGCGAGCTCAGTATCCATTGGTCCTCATTAGAGATCGAACCAGGGACACTGAGGTCAACAGTCGAGCGCTTTACAAGACGACAGTTCGTCCCCTACGGTAGAGTAAAGCAAATCGAATTTCCCGCTGTGCAATGGGTGCTCTAAGGTTGATACACAGATGAAGTGTAAAATTGTCTACTTGTAAAACTAAGTGAAATCTCGAGCAATATACCAAATTATTTCAGCGACTGTGAAGGAGGCCTAGGCGAGAGTCATTAGCTATGCCTAGAGCCATAAATAAAGGCCTCATGTACTACATAAACGTTTCTATTGTGTATCCCACCCCTTAGGGTTTGAAAAGGGTGTGGAGGGGGGGGGGTCCCTACTCGCCACCCACTCATGTCTCTACTGGAGACTGCAATATGTACACAGTAAATGCCATATACGTTTTTCATTCAGTGTACAAGACAATGGCAGATCTTACACCTTGATGGCTAGGGTCAATCTGTCCAGTCGGCCTTAGTCTCGGCCCTGGTTCATGTAAATGATCTAATGTATTTGTTTTATATGTCAGTGTTGTAGTAAATGACGTGATCGGTTTTGTTGGTATATCAAATGTCGCATGGAAAATGAAATGTTACATTTATATTGGTTCGTTTATACTCAATGTTACACTTGTATTGGGTTCGTTTTATATTAATTGTTACACTTGTATTGGGTTCGTTTTATATTAATTGTTACACTTGTATTGAGTTCGTTTTATATTCATTGTTACACTTGTATTGGGTTCGTTTATATTCATTGTTACACTTGTATTGAGTTCGTTTATATTCATGGTTTCACTTGTATTGGGTTCGTTTATATTCAATGTTAAACACTTGTATTGTGTTCCATTCATTAATGTAACTGCTGTAGTGTGTTCATGTACTATAGTCATTGCTACAATAGTGATGTTTTGTTGAGTCTCATGACTCATTAGATGTTACACACGTCAGCCAGCCCGGTCATTAAGATCAGTGACGTAATTAAAATTTTCAATCTAGCCTTTCGCTCAGCCCCCCCCGGGGCCCCTATATCCCAATCCACCTGATGATGCTAGTCCCTAGTTAGTTACTTAAGTATAAGGAACCTAAAGGTCTCTGAAACTCTCTATCCAGGTCCCGCAAGAAAATCTTTGATTAACAGTATCCTGTTCAAAAGCTGTTCATGTTATATTAACACTTACAACTTCCTCTCCCTCAGTCAGTATGTGTTTATCGGTATCCGGACAAAACCCCCAGCCGGTCCCACTGGACCTAACCCTTACTTCTATTATAAAATCTAATATTTGGCCCCCTTTTTATTATAAAATGTAATATATCACACCCGAATGTAAATATATGTAAAAAAAATACGTGTTTTTAAGTGAATTTTTTTTCAAAGAACCCCCCAATTTACTGCATGAGCCAGTCGAGCTGCAGTGGTCAAAGCCAATCTTTGTTAGCTTTACATCAACAGGAAGCTTATCTTACCAAGTAAAACAAACAGAATTAATACTTTTGGCCCAAGGTCAAGACTGACCGTATTTTCATTCTACCTTTTAATTCTCGCGCCAAACTCACATTTTATAGCAGAAGGTAAAACAGCTTAAGAACCACAGTGGTCGAAGGCCAATCCTTTTTTTTTTAGATTATTCAAACAACACAGGAAGACGCCTGTTGATACAGACATGATATCTCAAATCGACAGACTTTCCCTTAGCCCATAGTCAAGATGATCGAATATATAATATGATCTGAATAATATCGGCTTAAATTTAATCTTAATCCTCTTCCAAAAATATTTTGGGGGTTTGGTACTACACTCGTTGCACTGCTTCTCTCTTCCATTCTTTTGAATCTTAACCCAAACACACACACACAAACACATGTACGACCGTGTCAGCAGCACACATACATGTATGTCAACAGTGGTACGAACGATATTAACTTTAGAGAATACTTCTGACGGAGAAAATGAGAATCTCAAAATTTACAGTATAACTGATGTGAAATTACCATTATCACATTAAAAAAAGAAAAACCATCCACGGCGGGATTCGAACCCGCGACCTCTGGATTAGAAGTCCAGCGCGCTATCCCCTGCGCTACGCGGACGTCACAAGTCTTTGGTTGTATTGTAATCTATGATGCCTGATGGTTGTTTGTCACTGAATACGTTAATAGAATCTGTCATTGTTGAATATATTTATATTGAATGTACACAAGCACGCACCGCTAGTACTTTTAAACTGTCATTTACCACGGAGCCATATCCCCCTGTTTCGTATGCATTTGATGCTGTCCACACATAGATTGAGAATGACCGGGTCATTTTTGAGGTCAATCAAGTAATTTGGATATAAAAGTAGGACGCTATGTGATCATAACCAAGGCGTCAAGTTTTTTGGCCTTAATCGACTCAGTTGCGTAACTGGGTGTGGAGTGGGGTGGACCCACACTGGCAGCACATTAATTGCTTCTAACAAAGGGTCGGCATTTTCGCCAATTTAGCTGCTTATGGTAAATGAATGGGTTTACATTTTTAGATTCCCCCCCCCCCCCCAGCGTACTAAGCGCTTGTTGCGTCACTGAACCAACGTCCGTGCCAACTAGTTCTGGAAGACATTGGATGGACACAGGTATGAAATGTTTGGAATGGCCGGGTCATTCTGAGGTCAATCGAGTAGCCTGGAGATCAGAGAAAGTGTTATAAGTGATGTGACCACATGCAGGACATCGAGTTTATAGCATATGTGTGTGTATCATTTTTTTTTTACTTCTATACCTTATAGCAGTGGTCCCCAACCATTTGATTATTTCTTGTTCATGGAAAGGCGCACAATCCCGAGGTAAATACACCACTGTAAATAAAAAGGAAATAATGTAATGTTTCTTATACCGCGCCTAGTACCATTAGATCCACGGACCGGTGCGTTGGTTGGGGACCACTGGTATAGGGTAAGCACGTTTTTCGTTGTTAGAGTACATGTGTTAGTCAACTCAACCTGAATATGTTATTCAGGTCGAATGTAATGTTTGCCTTTAATGTCTATACGGTCTAATACAGTGAAATAGTTGGACAGTCTGGACACCAGCTGTGGCGTTGTTTTAGGGGCGCCGGGTCCATAAAGAAGGAGGGGATGGCGCGACCCTAACAGTGGGGGAGTTATGGTTTTAGGCAACTCCCGGAAAATATTTAGCGAGAGTCCCTTCCTCCCCAAATTGTTAACGACGTCACTTGAAACGACCCTTGTTGAATCATGGCTTTGTGTTGTGTAGTGTTTGAGCATGTATTACTTTAAGCATCAACAACAGCTCATGAACTATATCATTTAGTGGACCGACACATAATTTGGTGTTGATAAGCTTGAGACTTTGTCAGAATTCAATGTCAGTAGCATCGAAATGGGGAGGGTGTTCTAACTACGTGACGTAGCCCTGGCACGTACAAATGATCTCAAAACGTCAACAACTTGTGTAGAAAACTTGCAGCTGTTTTAAATTCAGATTTAGTTTCATTACGTTGTTTGGTGTGAATTTTGAGACTCGAGATGTTGAAATAACATATTAGAAGAAAGTGTGTTTGTGTGTGTGAGTGTTTTTAACCTTATTGTTAGTCACTCTAGAATGTAAATGTTACGGGTTGTTATTCCAGCGAATCTGTTATTGGTCTTCTGACTGCTATGTCTCAGTGATGGCACCATATCACATTGGACTATGGTGGAGCTTTTAAAAAATTAACGGGGGATTTGGGGGGGGGGGTATACTAAAACATTCCATAATTCTGTCTTAAGGAAAAGAAAATATCTATCTACTTGATTAAAAAACTTTTCTAGGTTACACACTTATATACACCCGTGACCGTGGCAGCGGCTACCTCTGGCTATAGAACTCTGTGGTCATTTGTTATAGCATCAACACTTGTAGCGTATGGTAAAACAACGTCCGCGTAGCGCAGGGGATAGCGCGCTGGACTTCTAATCCAGAGGTCGCGGGTTCGAATCCCGCCGTGGATGAACTTTTTTTTTGTCTCATAGTTTTATGAAATAGAATGTATTTATTTTTTCCTAAATTATGTTTTAGATAATGGGTATTGTTTGAAATTTGATCCTATAAAATATAAAACCGGATTTTTTTTAAAGATCTTTTTATTACATCGATCAAATTACATGCAGCATGTTGTATTCTCTTGAGCACGATTTGCGATCGCAGGGTAGGTAGTGAAAGGTATTTTTTAAATTATATTATATATGCCTGTTAGTGTTATCAATGATTCTGTTCAGTCATAAGATACTGTGAGTTTTCTAACACTAAGCAATGGCTTTAGCTTAATTGTGAACTGCACATTACTTATTGTCAAACGTATTTGGTCATTTTGTTGCACATTGCGAATGTCCAGCGTTGGGGCCTATTGCCCAAAAAGTCCACAGAGCCCAACACCACACGGTGGTAGTGTCACCGCAATCAATAGATGACGGGGAGGGGGGAAGGCAGTGGTTGTGTCCACTGATGCATGACACGTTTCATCAATGGAGACTAAAAACTATTCGCTCGTTCAAAACAAAATACTTTCAAGGTACTTTTCGCTGAACGAAAAAAAAATGTAAACAAATGATCTGTCGAGCGGTGTGGTAAAATAAGTAGCTGAGGCTTTGGCCATGTGTTTGACTAGCATTTTGATTGTATTACTTCCCCTTGTTATCATTGAAAATGTCCACGTTCACGATTCTCTTTCTTGGAGGAGTGTTTGGCCACCTTGATCTAAGAGTCCAGTCCAGTGAATCTCAAGTTGTGGGTCGTAAATCAATAAAATTTTGAGAATGACTAGCCTAGACTATCAATATTTTAAACTGCATAATGTTACTAAATATTGTTTGTACACTGTTATATCTATTGTATAAAACCATCCACGACTTCATTGCAATTAACTTTAGTACCTAATTACCACATGTGTCATTGAAAAATGTAATTCTAGTTAGCTATATTGTGTTCAATGACTATAACCTGCGAGGCTGAAACTTCAAATATAGGGTAGACGCTTGTCAAGTGCACTAGCGGAATGTTAAATCCAGACACATACAATAAGGCTTCAAGTTCAGAAGTAAACGTGCAATGTATCAGACAAGGACAATTGCCAACATCGTTTTACAATTTCAGGTGAGCCTGTGTGTTTATTTAATGTACATAAAATAGTAAAAAAACACGTGTACATAGCTGCGTCCTGTGTGTTCATGTTTCAGATGGTATCTATTACGTCGTTAATTTACTTTAAATAACATGTAACGAGAATGAATAAATACTTGATTGTGCCCCTTTTCAACATCTCTATTGAATGAATTGGGGTGGAATAGTTCTACAGGCACCACAGGGTTTTAGGCCTTAGCCAACCACATTGCACGTGGAATATCTGACATTATTGATGAGATGGCTTGCAGGGTAACTGTGATATTTTTCTTATCAGCAAATGATATTATAAAAGAGAATCACAAAGTTTATCGCATCAGTTAACACGGCCCAGAGACGGGCCTACTGTCAGATCTGTTCTTATTGATAGACCAACAAGCCAGCGGCCTACGCTCCTCCCTCCCCCACCATCTGCAAAGATATGTTCTTTTCGAAACTTAATTTGCCTTGACAGTGTTTTTGCCTTCGCTTAGGCCCCCAAAAAGTACCTTTGCTCTGGTAACCCAAAAATACATTTGCATGGTTGCCCCCAAATGTACCTTTACTAAAATAACCCAGAAATAACATTGCCTAGGGCCCACAAAACTACCTTTACATATGGTCTCAAAAAGCACCTTTGCCTGGAGCCCCCCAAAACATAAAAACAGTTCTGCATACAGTCACTCATCGTTATGTCATGGTAGGTTCCATTTCACAGCAATCCATGCTGAGAAAACCATGGAAGCTAACTCGATGGTTATGTTGTTAGGTCTTTCAAAGGCGACTGAAATAGTGAATAGGGGCAAGGTTTAAAAAATATGAAGATAAACTTTCCCCAATAATGATTCCTGTCATAGATACGCTAATCTGATTTCAGTCTCTTGATGCACATTTTTTTTTTTGCGGTAGTATTAAGCTCTTATGTGGAAAAGACTTTTGAGATTGCTTCTGTATTTGGAGCTCATCTTGTAGTAGAAGAAGATGTTGACGCTGGAATTGATGGAGTGCGACAGGAAGGCGAACGACCAGGCGGCGTGGAAGAGGTTGTACTGCCTGCCCACCACGTTGAAGTCCGGGACCAGCGAGGACGCGATGGAGAAGGAGACCGTAGGCGTGTAGCAGATGATCAGGTTGGTGGCCACTAAAATGACCATGGTCATGGTCTTCCTGTCCCTGGCCGCGGTGTTGTTGTTCTGCACGGGGTCGAATGTTGACGTCTTCCGCCATTCAGCCGAACTGCGTAGCTTGTCCACCAGGACTGATGTACATACGACGACAGCGACGAAAGATAAAACGGCCAGGGCGCCGTGGAACGTGAAGACGAGCCCTTCCGCTTCGCGCCTGTTGCTCCTGAACGCCAACCCGATCATCGTCTTGTTCTTCGACGGGTAGAAGTTCCAGTCGAAAAAAACCGTAGCGTATTCCGGGACTAAAGTTAAAATGTTCACGACGTAAATGACGAGGATCACCACCGTGGTTCTGCCCGGCGTGATGATCTGCTTGATCTTCAGGGGGAACACGATGGACAGGCACCTCTCGGCCGCGATGTAGGCCGTGATCCAGCTGGTGATGCGGGCTGCACAGCCGTGGGGCCAGCCGGCGGACAGGTACTGCACCTCCGTGAAGACAACCGGCAGGCCGAGGTTGTCGATGTACGGGTTGAGGCAGACGTTCAGCCACAGCAGCGTCACCAGGCTGCACAGGTCGGACACGGCCGTGGCGAAGAAGCTGATGGTCATGGAGTTGTTAAGACCCTGCCTGACGAACACGCACATGTTGATGACGTTCGCGCCGACCCCGAACAGACCAATCGCGCTGCTGAGTACCACGTGATTGATAATGACGATCGTCTCCTTGGTGCCATCGCTGACCAGCCCTACCACGGAACGGATGGCGATAGATTCACTTGCAAACGTAGTTATTATGGTCTCGTTCATTGTGCTCGTATCTTTAACATGGAGTCCCTTTAAACTATCAGTACAGCCACCTATATAATTATTGACCGTCTACTAGTACCACTAATACATTGAATGTTGATTACAGTAAAGCTTCTTATTGTATGTACCAAAGAGAGATTTGTTCACTTTTAACTTTCTAATAACATATTCGGTAATTTTAAGAAATAGAAACAAATTTTTAATTAAAATAATCTTGTTATACGCGTTAAAAAGAAATATTTTAAAATCGTATGGCTGAAATGTATTACTTTTCATTGAAAATTGTGAAACATTCTGATAAGAATAGCTAGTAGTCCGAATGTTCGTGTGCTACAATTTACCATAAAACTACACAACGCGTACAGTACTCTAGACACTGTTTCTAGAACGTATCATTCTTTACGTGTTTACAATGATTGTATCCAAGTCCTCTCAGATTAACGAAGTGACAAGTAAGCATTGCTAATTGGTTTTGAGTTATACGTTCAAAAAATGTGGTCTAACAGATACATTAGTTTGACATGAAGCAATGTGTAATGATGTAAGATACAATGTAACTGGTATGTCGGGATTGTGCGTTGTAAAATATCGAGTTACCCGAATGTTGTTTTTGTTTTTTACAAGAAGTGAATAAAACAACTGCCTATAAATAAATTTACTTTTATGAGTAATTGTTGCATATAAATTTCATAAAACACGTTTTACTAATGTTGAATTATTACACACTTTTCATTTATAGCATGTTTAATCATTTCAGATTCATATTATTGATCTGTTTTAAATGATAATGGGAGCCGCCAAATTTCCCCAAATCAAATTCATAAAATGGCTACCAATTATTTAACCATAATTATAATATAGTCAAGTGATGTCTTCTAGGCATTTGTACTACCAACACATAACATTTACTCTACAGTCAAGGTACGTACGCTGCCGTTTTTCTTATTACATTTTTAAGTTTCAAATGATCGATCATTCATTTAACTTAATCAAAAATCTACTCCAAAACTGTGTAATCATGTGTGATATGATTTTTAGCTCCTTGTTGGTATTATTGATGTGCGGTGCATGTTTCACTAGAAATAATTGGAATATCAAACAGTAAGAAAGCGTGCATCCTCATTTCACTATTTCTGAATGATGATTAGCTCAGCCAATCAAAGCGATTGTCTCGCGTCACATGTCATTGCCGACGTCAACTTGGCGTGAAGAGAATGTTTCATGCCAACATCGCGATACATAATCGATGAAGTAATTTAATTTTTTATCTTTGCTAATCAATTTCGGATTATGTTTGTCAACACAGTAGCGCAGGAAGGGTAGTGCGGCTTGTGCTGCCGCAATCTTGAAAAATTTCAGACTTGAGACCAGAGATAGGGACACTTCAACCCATGGGTCAAGTACGGCCAGTCAGGCTGATTGATATGGCCAACGGTAAACTCCCTTCAATCTTAGTCGGGCCATTCAATCTTAGTCGGGCCATTCAATCTTAGTCAGGCCATTCAATCTTAGTCGGGCCATTCAATCTTAGTCGGGCCATTCAATCAAAATAAAGAAACCTTTGATCCAGGCGGTTTAAATAGTTTGCACCCTTCCTGCTGTAGACGTTTTCAGTAGTTATAAAATGTAACATGTTGTCATAATTCACAATTGCTCTAATGGCTAAATTAACGTTGGTGTGGGCAGTGGCGTCACCCGGTGGAGTGCGGGCCTAATGAAAAAATGTAGTAAAAATGTAACAAACAGATAAATGAGAGAAGATGTGTGCACATGGTTCTTGTTAGCTCTATTGTTAATCCAGCCCTGCTTGCTCTAGCCAAGCATATTAACGCCCTGCGATAATCTGAACTGTACAGAGGAGAAGACAGTGGAAGGTCTGGCGATAATCTGAACTGTACAGAGGAGAAAACAGTGGAAGGTCTGGCGATAATATGAACTGTACAGAGGAGAAGACAGTGGAAGGTCTGGCGATAATATGAATTGTACAGAGAAGACAGTGGAAGGTCTGGCGATAATCTGAACTGTACAGAGAAGACAGTGGAAGGTCTGGCGATAATATGAACTATACAGAGAAGACAGTGGAAGGTCTGGCGATAATATGAACTATACAGAGAAGACAGTGGAAGGTCTGGCGATAATATGAACTGTACAGAGGAGAAGACAGTGGAAGGTCTGGCGATAATATGAACTGTACAGAGGAGAAGACAGTGGAAGGTCTGGCGATAATATGAACTATACAGAGAAGACAGTGGAAGGTCTGGCGATAATATGAACTGTACAGAGGAGAAGACAGTGGAAGGTCTGGCGATAATATGAACTGTACAGAGAAGACAGTGGAAGGTCTGGCGATAATATGAACTGTACAGAGAAGACAGTGGAAGGTCTGGCGATAATATGAACTGTACAGAGGAGAAGACAGTGGAAGGTCTGGCGATAATATGAACTGTACAGAGGAGAAGACAGTGGAAGGTCTGGCGATAATATGAACTGTACAGAGAAGACAGTGGAAGGTCTGGCGATAATATGAACTGTACAGAGGAGAAGACAGTGGAAGGTCTGGCGATAATATGAACTGTACAGAGAAGACAGTGGAAGGTCTGGTGAATGAAATGAAAAAACTTATTGGTAAGTGACAATGTTTCTGTCAAACTGCAGACGATAGGGTCAGGATAACGTGGCTAATATGGCTGGCCTCCACATCGGTTTACAGGCACACAAACAAGCGGCATACATAATGAACTGAAGTTTTTGTTAACAGTGCTTCTGTATAATGGGAAAATAATTCAGTCGAATTTTAATTATTTTCCAGTATGTCCATTAAGTTAAAATAGAAGAATTGTCACATGTACCATTATCATTCAAAGGATACAGATACACTGGCCATGGGCATCAAGAGCAGTGAATGGACTGAAGTGACCGGTGTATGTGGACTACTTCAAGTTACGCGGAAAATAATTTTGGTCATAGATCTGGCCAGGCAGTTTAGCAACTTTATGTATATATGTGCTGGGATGTC
This sequence comes from Bulinus truncatus, assembly GCA_021962125.1. Classification (NCBI taxonomy): domain Eukaryota; kingdom Metazoa; phylum Mollusca; class Gastropoda; family Planorbidae; genus Bulinus; species Bulinus truncatus. The sequence goes on from JAGDYQ010000057.1 coordinate 4,023,268, forward strand.
GGTCGAGATTTTTAGTCGATGATTATATATGCTAGTGACTGCAAAGCTAGGATCAACAACACATAGGCCGTAAATAAACGGAGTGTCTATATGCACCCCAAGTTTGTCCTAGTTTTAGTTTATAAATAGACAAAGAGCTCTTCTTTGTAAAAAGGTATTTTTATTAGTGTAGCTCTTTTAAACTGAAGATCTAGTAACCATGAAAAACTCTTATTGGCACCCATAGATATATAAGACTAGATCGCTTATGCTTATTTAATAGAGACCGAAAAAGTGTTGTATTCGAGACCCCTACTTTAAAAAGAGAAGAGTACAATTTTGTACAGTTCTTTATTTTTTACCGAAAAAGATTTCCTTCCTTTTGATTAAAAAAAAGACGCAAAAAAAATCCTCATTCATGCTAGAGGTTGGCGCTTTTAAAATCTACTGATGTGTCCGAAAAAATTATATTTGACGGTTAGTAATAATATAATCAAACAACCGGGTACACAACACGAAGGCATTTTATTCAAAGTTAATTGAAAAAAAAAGTTTTTGAAAATTTGTCAAGGAAAACAATGCAAAATGTCTTCTGCTATTTATTTCGGTTACTTAAGGTTTCTATGCGTACTACGTCATCAGGTTATACAGAATTGTACTCTTCTCTTTTTAAAGTTATGGTCCGCACAATATATGTCTATGCATAGCCCATAAGCGATCTAGTCTTATATATCTATGTTGGCACCCGTAATTAGCATAACCTAAATAAGATCCATATAAGGAGCTCTTATTGGCACCCGAAATTAGCATAACCTATATAAGACCTATATGTGAAAGTTCAAGTAACCTTACTTCCTCTATGTCTGATGGTTTAACGAAACAACGCCATTTGTGGGCGCCAACATGTTGTTATTACAGAATATTTCAGTGTAAATATTTCAAAATATCAAATATTACTAAAGCTTTGTTATTTAAGTGTGGACCACAAAGGTAAGTTTGTATTCTGGTAATCTCTTATTTTACCATCCAAAATTATTTTGATACATATTATTGATACTTTACCTCTATAAACATTCCAAAATCATAGTATTGATTGTTATTTATTAAAAGAATAAGAAAAAAATAAAAAAAAAATGTGTTTAAATGCATTAAATAAATTTTTAAAAGGTCCTCTATATTCTATATAAAATACTGCCAGCCATGTTAAGAGATGACCTGAATTGTTTACAAAAAAAGGCAGCTGCCAACTACAAGATTATTAAAAAAAAAACTGAAAGATAAGACGGTACCTTCGGAAAATTTATGCCCATCACTTAAAAGGGTATGACCAAAATTATTTAAACCAAATTTATGTTAGGGGGATAGCTACTCTTGGGCCCCTAGGGCCGTTTATCTTGTACCGCTACGTATAAGGTGTAGAACGGGGCCCTAAAAATGACATACTTATTAATATAGCTTATATAGTAAAAAACGGTACCCTTACAAACACTGATGTATAGCTCTCAAAATGCATGACCAAAATTATTTAAACCAAATTTATATTAGGGGGATAGCTACTCTTGGGGCCCCTAGGGCCGTTTATCTTGTACCGCTACGTATAAGGTGTAGAACGGGGCCCTAAAAATGACATACTTATTAATATAGCTTATATAGTAAAAAACGGTACCCTTACAAACACAGACGCTTAGCCCTCAAAAGGCATGACCAAAATTATTTAAACCAAATTTATGTTAGGGGGATAGCTACTCTTGGGGCCCCTAGGGCCGTTTATCTTGTACCGCTACGTGTAAGGTGTGGATCGGGGCCCTAAAAATGACATACTTATTAATATAACTTATATAGCAAAAAACGGTACCCTTACAAACACTGATGTATAGCTCTCAAAATGCATGACCAAAATTATTTAAACCAATTTTATGTTAGGGGGATAGCTACTCTTGGGGCCCCTAGGGCCGTTTATCTTGTACCGCTACGTATAAGGTGTGGATCGGGGCCCTAAAAATGACATACTTATTAATATAACTTATATAGCAAAAAACGGTACCCTTACAAACACTGATGTATAGCTCTCAAAATGCATGACCAAAATTATTTAAACCAATTTTATGTTAGGGGGATAGCTACTCTTGGGGCCCCTAGGGCCGTTTATCTTGTACCGCTACGTATAAGGTGTAGAACAGGGCCCTAAAAATGACATACTTATTAATATAGCTTATATAGTAAAAAACGGTACCCTTACAAACACTGATGTATAGCTCTCAAAATGCATGACCAAAATTATTTAAACCAAATTTATGTTAGGGGGATAGCTACTCTTGGGGCCCCTAGGGCCGTTTATCTTGTACCGCTTCGTATAAGGTGTGGATCGGGGCCCTAAAAATGACATACTTATTAATATAGCTTATATAGTAAAAAACGGTACCCTTACAAACACAGACGCTTAGCCCTCAAAAGGCATGACCAAAATTATTTAAACCAAATTTATGTTAGGGGGATAGCTACTCTTGGGGCCCCTAGGGCCGTTTATCTTGTACCGCTACGTATAAGGTGTAGAACAGGGCCCTAAAATGACATACTTATTAATATAGCTTATATAGTAAAAAACGGTACCCTTACAAAACTGATGTATAGCTCTCAAAATGCATGACCAAAATTATTTAAACCAAATTTATGTTAGGGGGATAGCTACTCTTGGGGCCCCTAGGGCCGTTTATCTTGTACCGCTTCGTATAAGGTGTAGAACGGGGCCCTAAAAATGACATACTTATTAATATAGCTTATATAGTAAAAAACGGTACCCTTACAAACACAGACGCTTAGCCCTCAAAAGGCATGACCAAAATTATTTAAACCAAATTTATGTTAGGGGGATAGCTACTCTTGGGGCCCCTAGGGCCGTTTATCTTGTACCGCTTCGTATAAGGTGTAGAACGGGGCCCTAAAAATGACATACTTATTAATATAGCTTATATAGTAAAAAACGGTACCCTTACAAACACAGACGCTTAGCCCTCAAAAGGCATGACCAAAATTATTTAAACCAAATTTATGTTAGGGGGATAGCTACTCTTGGGGCCCCTAGGGCCGTTTATCTTGTACCGCTTCGTATAAGGTGTAGAACGGGGCCCTAAAAATGACATACTTATTAATATAGCTTATATAGTAAAAAAACGGTACCCTTACAAACACAGACGCTTAGCCCTCAAAAGGCATGACCAAAATTATTTAAACCAAATTTATGTTAGGGGGATAGCTACTCTTGGGGCCCCTAGGGCCGTTTATCTTGTACCGCTACGTATAAGGTGTGGAACGGGGCCCTAAAAATGACATACTTATTAATATAGCTTATATAGCAAAAAACGGTACCCTTACAAACACTGATACTTAGCCCTCTTGGGGCAAGACAAAAATTATTTAAACCAATTTTATGTTAGGGGGATAGCTACTCTTGGGGCCCCTAGGGCCGTTTATCTTGTACCGCTACGTATAAGGTGTAGGTTGGGGTCCTCAATATGACATAATTTTTAATATAGGCTATATTAGAAAAAACGGAGCCATCAGAAACGCTGTTTCCCAGCCCTCAGAGGGCTTGACCAAAATAAATCAAACCTATTATATTAGCCTCCCATCAGTTTCACCTTCATTGGCCTGTCTGTTACGACCACTTCAGAATGAAGTATGAGCCTATTGGACGAATACCATCTCTATCACCTTTTATCCACACTGGTACAATTTTCATCGCTAATCACTCATGGTCAGCTAGCCCGCCCTTTTGGGAGGTGAGTGTGAAATGGAGAAGGGGTGGTGGTGGAATGGACCTTCAGATAAGGTAGACTAAGTAAGATTTCAGTCTAGCAATTCGTTTGTTTTCGGTCGGTATCTTAACAGGAATTTCACGTTTTTATGTGAAAGTTCTTAGATCTGTTGACCAGCGCTCGAGTGGTCGAACTGCCTGGGCAGAGGAGATAGCGTCTGAATTGGAGGAACAAAGACTAAGTGGGATTATTTTCGTTAAACGTTTCGAATAGCCTGTTTAATTCAATACCCCTCCCCCCTCTTTTCTGTGAGTAACAGGTGAAATAAGGCAGGGGGTGGGGGGGCTGGGTCTTGGGACATTTTACATAAAATTATGCAACGTGACATCATTGTGACATCTGGAACATTCCATGATAGATCAGTTTAAAACTTTGTTACAAATATTAGCAGTATGTAAAGTTTCACTTCAGTATTTCATACTAATTTGTAGAGAGAGTTTGAAATTTCTGTCGGAGAGTATCACAGAATATTTTGATATTTTGTGAACTCTCCTACCTGGTCTGAGAGACATACCATGATCCACAGGGGATGGATCATAGGGGTTCTCTAGTCAGGAAAAAAACCCATTACTTGCGAGGGTGGTGGTACTGTGGTCAGTGAGGACAATCCGAGACCGCAGTATTCACAGCCGTCGGTGGTGACGGATGTGGTCGGCACACAACACCCTTCCACTCCGTCCCACTCAAGCACACCTGTTATTTCGGGCAGAGGGTACAGGCACACTACACCCTCCCCTCTGTCCGAGTGGCAGGAAAAACCCCTTTCCTTGCCATTCTGACCGATCGGCAGTACACACACCCTGCTTGTCTGGCCAGTTTGGGCAAGGATAAAAACCCTCTTTCTGCCGTCCCTGCAGATGATAGCGGGCACACTCACCCCGCCGCTCTGTAGGGATGGCAGACGTGCATCAGCGCCGCCAACAATGCTGGTGTGGTAGGCACACTACACCCTACCATGCTGGCAATGGCGGCGTTAAAAAAAAAAAAGAAAAAAAAAAAGAGAGTTTGATTTTCTTTGGATTTTCATTCTTCATCTTGGAAATAGTGATTGCTTTGTTATTGAATTTCCTTGTTATAGCTGCTAATTCAGATAAGTACACTTCCACTGTGTTCTTAATTTATTTAACCTCATCCTTGTTTTTTTTTCTTTGATAGACAGACCATCCGATATAAAAAAAAAGCTTTTGTAGTTTCAATCTTAACAATTTTTGTCAATACAATTTCAATTAAGTAAATCTTTTTAGTACATTGCAACTTGTTATTACAACACTAGTGATCAGAACTTAATTGAAGTTAGCTCATTTATTTGACATAAAACAAGATTTATTGCAGTGTCGAATTTAACTTTGTAATGGCAGGTAGACCTAGAAATCTTCGTTTCAATATAGTAGATCCTCAAAATATTATGGACCATGCAGCCATTTTACAAGAAATGTGGAATCTATCTGGTTTAGAAAGAGAAATGCATAAACATTTTGTTGACCCCCATGACCCTGAAGTCCATACTCAAAATATCGAAAATCTGTGGATGAAGGCAAAACGAAAATTAAGAAGTCAATTTGGGACAAGCGAGGGTCTCTTTCATTCATATTTGCAAGAGTTTGTGTTTCGAAATCAATTTATACACCAAAATGAATTTTCCACTATTCTTTGCGTAATTAGTGAAAACTACAATATTTAGACAAAAATATTTTACATGGCTTCTATCCCCATAAAATATAATGAATTTGTTTCAATTTTCTTTAACCGTTTGGCACTGCTTTATTTTTCTAATAAGTCTAATATTACATATAAATCATTATGTCATGGTTGAGTCATTTTCAGGGCCCCGTTCCACACCTTACACGTGGCGGTACAACATAAACGGCCCTAGGGGCCCCAAGAGTAGCTATCCCCCTAACATAAAATTGGTTTAAATAATTTTTGTCTTGCCCCAAGAGGGCTAAGTATCAGTGTTTGTAAGGGTACCGTTTTTTGCTATATAAGCTATATTAATAAGTATGTCATTTTTAGGGCCCCGTTCCACACCTTATACGTAGCGGTACAAGATAAACGGCCCTAGGGGCCCCAAGAGTAGCTATCCCCCTAACATAAAATTGGTTTAAATAATTTTTGTCATGCCTTTTGAGGGCTAAGTATCAGTGTTTGTAAGGGTACCGTTTTTTACTATATAAGCTATATTAATAAGTATGTCATTTTAGGGCCCCGTTCCACACCTTATACGTAGCGGTACAAGATAAACGGCCCCAGGGGCCCCAAGAGTAGCTATCCCCCTAACATAAAATTGGTTTAAATAATTTTTGTCATGCCTTTTGAGGGCTAAGTATCAGTGTTTGTAAGGGTACCGTTTTTTACTATATAAGCTATATTAATAAGTATGTCATTTTAGGGCCCCGTTCCACACCTTATACGTAGCGGTACAAGATAAAGGGGCCTAGGGGCCCCAAGAGTAGCTATCCCCCTAACATAAAATTGGTTTAAATAATTTTTGTCTTGCCCCATAAGGGCTAAGCATCAGTGTTTGTAAGGGCACCCTTTTTTTTACTATATAAGCTTTATTAATTATGTCTTTTTCAAGGCCTCATTCTACACCTAAGATATAGTGATAAAAAATAAATGGCCCATTGGGGCATCAAGGGCGTCTACCCCACTAACATAAAATGTGTTTAATCATTTTTTTCATGCCCTATGGGAGTCAGGCTTTACTGCTTCGCATGGTACTGTTTTTCCTATATAATCCTTTGTTAAGTATGCCCCATTAGTTTCTTCATTGTAAAATGCTAAATTGGCAGCAACATTACTGGAATTCGGTCGTGTTTTTTTAAATTGTTAAACAGAAAATATACGGAACGAAAGAAAATAGTAAAGAAAAGTGTTATAAGTTGCAATTTTTTTGCGATTAAGTAATAAAAATGAATAAAATATTGTCTAAAATGAATTATATTGATGTGAAATCATTAATACTATGATTTGGGAATGTTTATATAGGTAAAGTATCAATAATATGTATCAAAATATTTTTGGATGGTAAAATAAGAGATTACCTGTATTCTTAATCTTTTGAAATTTCTATAAATATACCGGTATTTAAAGCGTATGATTGTACCATAATTATGACGAATTTATATGCATGGACGGCATGGTCGTGGATCTCATTATAACATGGACATGAATGATTGGTAATCTCTTATTTTAGTGACATTTAATATTTTGATAAAAAATACTATTGATAAATTACCTCTATAAACATTCAAAAATCATATTATTGATGGTTATTTATCAAAAAAATAAAAATTGCATAATGATTTAATCATGATACACACAGTCATTGAAAGTAGAGGATGAGACGTTTACGATAGATCATGGGTGCACAACCCATGGCCACTCTCTGTATGAGAGGTAAATTAGCGTGAAATATATAAGTATATTCTTTATTTCTTCATTAATATATATATTGAATCTTTCAATAAAAATATTGCAGGGGTTTCAGTGTACCTTACCTAGGCTAGGGCCTAGGCCTAGGGATATGAAAAATGCCCTAATTGAATAACAATTTAGGCAGGTATGTAAATAAATGCTTTAGAAAAGGAGGGGTGTGTACAAATATACTGACCAATATATGCAATACTGGCAATATATATATATTTTGTTTAATAACTTGCTGTGAGATTTTGTGGTTAAAACCTATACTGATACTATAGTCTATAACCTAAATGGGTCATTTTTATGTAGAGAAAAAATTACAACATGGTGCAAAAAGCCAGTTTAGTCAGGAAAAGTGCAACAGTTCATCTGCTTTAAAGGAGCCAAGCAGTAAAGAATATCTTGCTAGATGTTCTGAGTTATCTGGTCAGATGGGTGTGGGATCAAATCATAGGTAAATACGAAAGTTCAGGTCAATATTTCTTTCTGGTGTAATTTTTTTTTTTTTCACAACTTTAAGAGATAATCTATTGTGCCAAACTTGACTTAGACAAAAAAGTTTTGATAAAACTTTAATACTAATAATCTGTAATGTATTTCATTGCTTATTTGGTTACGCTGGTTCGACTCCATTCCCAGGCTATTAATAAATTTATGATATTTAAGGATTGGACAAACATTTGCCTGGTGGTCCATAACCAATTAAATAAATATGTGTATCAGACTGATATTCTGTCCGATATGCCAATGTTGGATAGGACATAGATCTATACATATTAATTAACTGACTTACACTTACTAATAAAATAAAACCTTTTTATAGCTGAAATTCCATTTAAGTTTTAAAAAATACTTTATATTATTATTAAACTAATTATAAATATTAATTTTATTGCAAATAAATATTGTTTACTATGCTGGATAGTGTGGTGGCTGAATAATTGTGAACCAAAAAAGTCATGACTGTACAGGCCCGTAGCCAGGTCAAAGTAAGCAGGGAGGCACCAATACTCAGCAAGGGGATACCTCATTTTAGTTACTTTTTCTTTATTTTTTCCTCTTTTTCTTCTTTTTTTAAATGGGGGGTGGGGTGGGGTACTCCACACCTAGCGGGGAGCACGGCCCCCCAGTGCCCCCCCCTTGGCTACGGGGCTGTGACTGTATAAACAAACTCATTGAAGAGCTGCATACTGTTAGATAATATTTGAAGGTTGGAGATGGGTATCAGGTTTTTGTGACATATAGGGAAGGAGGCTATTAAATTATGTTATATTAGTCTAATTAGATTTCAATGATTAGGGGAGGGAATTTAATTTTAAAATTGGGAGCTAGGGGATTTTTGCTTATACCTTTTTTTCGGGGGGGGGGGGGGGTAAAGAGATTGACTTAATTTTACTAAGGAGAGGGGGGTGCTACTGAAAGTTTGATATTGATGACAAGGGCTTCTAAAAAGTCATAAAATGTGTAGTTGATGGACAGCCAAAATTGAGGAGAGTGTGTATTGAAGAAGGGGAAAATTATTCATGAGAGAGTTGTATAATTTTGTGAAGAATTATTCACTTATAACATTTTTTAACTATTTTGTGGATATCACAAAAGAAGGGAGTAAAATTGTTATGCTAATCATATAAAAGCCATTTAATTAAAAATACGTTATTGATTAAATTTTTGTTTATTACAGCTTTCATATTTCTACCCTTTCTCAGACATTGTCAATTGTTCATGTCCACTCAGTGGCACTCACTCTTGACCACTGACAAGAAATTTCACACACAACTTTCAACAGTTTTCGTTTGTTTTCCCATTTCAACATTCATATAAATAAACCAATTTAGAAAAAAAGCGGACTGATTAACTATAAATTGTAATGATTCATAGTAATCTTGGACTAGAAAATAAGCTTTTCCGATGTTAGCAAGTATATATCTTAGTCATCTACTATCGAGACTTAACAGGGTTGTTAGTATCGAAGTATCGGTATCGGCCAATACAGTATCGGCGATTCTTTTTAGTATTGGACGCTGTATTGCCGATCCTTTTTGTAACAAGTATTGATTTGTGTATCGCCGATACATTTTAAACGAAAATTTTTCGATACTCGATACCAATACTTTTCTATTGCCACTATTAACTATTAGTAGAAAAACAATAGAGATTTTAATACCTTGTTTTAAAAGTACCTTGTTTTAAAAGTAATCTACATAAAGTCAATCCTTACTAGTAATCGTAGCTATCAACCCTACCAATATTATCACCACCCATCTCCCCACCAAAACAACCACGGTCGGAGAGTTGAAGGAAAAATTAGATTTCCATTTTCTTTTGAAGTTTTTGCTTTGCGCGCCGAAATCTATAAATGTTACTCTTATATTCTTACATTCATTTACTTTCTTTCTATCAACTATTTGTTCAATGTTTCAATGAACGACAGAAAATCAAACTTTATTTCTTTTTTCATCGATCTATCAGTTATATAAAAACTTGAAAAACTTGCACTCTTTATATTAGAAAAAAAAATATTTTTTTTGTTCTCAAAAGTATTAGTATTGTATTGGTATCGATTTTGGCAATACATTTTTATTAGAGTATTTGTATTGGTATTGACGATACTATTTTCATGAAATATTGGTATTGACAATACAATTTAAGAGTATTGTTAACAACCCTGAGACTTAATAGCATAGATATATATAATATAGACATATATCTATGCTTGGTAGCGTTATTTTGCTGCTATGCACAATAAATCTCCTAAACAAAAGAGTTTTCCATAATTACTAGATCTTCAGTTTAAAAAGAGCTACAATAATAAAGATACCCTTTTACAAAGAAGAGCTCTTTGTCTATTTACAAAATAAAACTAGGACAAACTTGGGGTGCTAAATAAACTCTGTAACTGAAGGTAAATTTGAAAACAAATTATTTAATTCCAAAAATGTATCAACTTAACTAGAAAATGAGTCTCAAATAGTGTGTGGTGGGTTGTTTCTTTGGTAATTGTTTACGACAGTCCGCCCACGAGATAAATGGTTCTTTCCTACCTTAAAAAATGCAAAGGTATTGATGACTGGTCTGATGTGAATCGAACCAAGTTTAGTCTTTAAAATTAATATGGAGGTTTGAAGTCCTGCCATTTTACTTGTGATTATTTGAATAATTTAAGCACTAAAGGGTCATTCCATGTCAACTCAACCAGTTTTTTTTGACAATTGTTCACCCGACCCTCTCAGATCTTCCTGAAATTTTTATGGCTTGTGGTACATTTAAAGTTGAGTGATTCCTGAAAATTTTAGGCCATTTGGGCAAAAACTTTCCGAGATATGATTTTTTAAAGTTTTAAGGGTTTTTAAGGGTAGTCGCGAGTTCGCGTGACATTTACATTTTCGCGATATTTGAACGTGAATATTTCAAAAACTAAAAGAGGTATCAGGCTGTAATTTTAAGTATTTACTCATTGTTTTTTCCTGAGTTGAATGATGTATTTATCTCAAGTGTAGCTTGCACACAGAATGCCCTAAAAAATTCCAAACATTGCACTTCAGACAGTTTTCATCAATATTTGACCCAGTATAGCCAAGAACCTATAAGACATGAAATGATGTTTGTTATACAATTAGTAAGTACCATATATGTGTTTATTATTTTGATAAAGAATTCCTGTTAATCAATAATAGTGTACTCATGGTGGGCCCCTTTAAGCATCATGGTCATCCATTTTTGCATGCATTGCGACCCCCAGATGACCATGTGGACAGTAATTCACACTTTTCATATTTTGCACATTTGTTAATCTTGGCAAGTACTAGCTATGGTGAAAATTTCATGTTGGTGTCTTAACGCCTTTTTGGTGAAAAATGGCATGAAATTGCACGATTTATACACGATTATTGAATATTGCGTAGCGAATATTAAAAAAACTAAAAGAGGTATCAGGCTCGGAAAGTTTTTGACAAAATGGCCTGAAATTTTCAGGAATCACTCAACTTTGAATGTACCACATGCCATAAAAATTTAAGGAAGATCTGAGAGGGTCGGGTGAACACCACTGGTTGAGTTGACATGGAATGACCCTAAAGTTATTTGTTAAGAAATCTACACTTTCTAACTTGAATAGTTTTTAAGTTATAAGCCAAGGTACATCTTTAATGTCAGCTTTACAGAGACATAAGGCTACATGTCATGTCAATCAAATATCACATAACCACACAAATAAGTGGTGAATTATTGGAAAATTTTGGCCTTCTTTCTTAACCTTAATGACTCTTAAGATATGCAGTTTTTAAGAAAAATTTTGAAAAAATTAGGTCGCAAGTTTTCTTATTATAATTCAATCATATATGAAGTAACCACATATGCATCATGCGGTCTTTACGCATTTAAGTAAAAGAAAAGGCCTTTAAAAAATTCATAACTTCACTTCTCATTAAGATATAATCACTAATGATTCATTGTGGGAATGTACTCTGCAATCTAAAGAAAATGTGTTTGAATTAAGCATATTTTATTTTGATTAAAATGCTTGCTTCCGATGCAGAAATTAACAAAGTTCAATAAAAGTACAAAATATTATTTTTAAAAAAGATGGTGATAGTCTAAATCCAACTTGCTGTATAAAACACAACTCCCCCAAGTTTGTATTGGTCACTTTCATGAATTTGAGAATGTAAGTGTTGGGAAATTTAGATACAATATAGAATGCCTAAGTAATAAGTGTTCATTTACAGGTTGATTATAGGTGTCGGGTTTAAAATTAAAAAGAATTATATTATCTTTCATGTCTGTATGAAATCTCTATAGTGATGTGTGCCACATTTTAAAATTGAATTTTTCTGAAAACACTATGTCAAATTTTAAGCATTATTTTTTATTGAGGTCTTTATGGCTAAAAAATTTTTTTTTTCATTTCAGAAAAAAATATTGGCATTTTCTCCAGCGGTTGACTGTGAATTAATTGACATGAGTGATGAATTTAATGGAAATGGTTTTAATAACATTAAATTTAAAGCCAGTAAAGGTAAGATGAACATTTCTAAACTTTTATCTTTTGAATTTATTAGGGTAGAAGAAGATTTCACCAGTCTCAATATTCATGTCAAATTTTGATATCCTGAGGCTAAAACTGACATCGACAGGGTATGACTTGTATGACTGTCTCAATCTTGTCACATTTTTTGCCCCACTTGATAATTAAATTTGTTTAAACTTCAAGTGCAATAGCTTTTCTATCAATCATTTTTGTTCACTCTGTAGAAATTTGTCTTTTTATTAACTACATTCTTCCTAAAATGTATTTTAGTTAACAGTATATTGATTTTCACACTGAGTTAACCAGCTTTTTTTTTCCCACCATTCTAGAAATTGACGATTCTAAACATGATGTTTTTGAGACAGGTATGTTGATGTATTTTTTCTTACTATATTTATGAATGAATTTAATCCTTTAAATATCTTAATATCTATGACATGTTGGCGATAAGTTTTAATTAATAATGTTGTTCCTTCGATCCCATGAATCAACTGTTGTATGACCTTAATAGCTTATCTGGTCGAAGGCTGGAAACCATGAGTGTTTTGATGGTTCCTGTGTATTTGGGCACAACTTCAACAGCCGAAACCTTTTAAAGAAAAAAAATACAGAAAATTTCCACTTACAAAATTTAGTTAAATACCTGGAGTAGTGCATTTAGCTGTCCAAAGCTAGACATCTTTGGATTATTATGTGAGATAATTTCATTGCAGTTTCTGGTATTGACAAAATAAGTCAGATAACCGGAGCGCTTATTATCATTGACATACACACACAAAGTATTTTAATTCCATAGCACAGTTTGTATTCTGGAGCTCACATATTTCTGTTCCATGGTATTGAGTTAGAGTTCTGAGACATTTCATTTTTTTTATCTCTTTGATTCGTATTGTTCTATTAATTTTTTTATTTTAGGAAGTTTGCCAGACAGGGGTAATCTCGAACTTGATGTATACAACACAGGTATGTTAATGCATTTGTTCAACAATCAACTTTACAACAACTAGTTTAATTCTTCAAAATCTTGATACCCATAGTATAATTTTAACAAGTTGATTGACTTGTGAGCCATTGCCATCGGGAATACCCAAAGTAGTACAGTCAATCATCTAATGCTGGGCATCAATATGTACACCAAAGACATAACAGTTTATCAGCTGACTTGATAATTTGGCACAGAGAAAACTCATTATTGAAAATGAAGCTCTTAGAAGTAGCAATGAAATAAATGATTTGGGCTCAGATTGCTTTTAAAGGAAAAAATTTCAATTAAAACCATGTTTTCCTGAACGCAAATTTCTGTAAACTGGTGTCAGATTTAACCACAGTGCATCAATTGATACCATTTTTTTCAAACTACGACTTAAGCTATAAATTTTAAAAAGTGTTGCTGGCTTAGAAGACGAGCCAAACTGTAAAGCACATAATTTATCTTACACTCAACCGGATTTAACATTAAAGGGTTACCTTCAGTGTCAGCACACAAACAGTTAGCAGTGCAGATGTGAAAAGAGCAGCTTATTCTGTTCCATGTGCAATGCTGACTTATGCATGGGTTGCTCGTTGTCTATATTACTGGTGCGGGGAGATACAGGATACAGAAATAATTTTCTTGAATTTGTTAATTATTAGAAATTTTTTTTTTTTTGATTTGTTGTTTTAGGTTAACTCAGAGCCAGATTTATTTTTAATTTGCAAACTATTTGTAATACTTTCAGGGAGTAATTGTTCTCCTGGAGAAGCTGCTGAATTATATAAAGATTGTCTGTCATTAACAAGTATGAGCAATTTTAAAACATTTAATTTATTTGGCCATAGTGTAATACTAATCCTTCATCTAAACTCTTCAAGAGTTATGATTGATGTAGAATAAGATTAATTTTAAAGTAAATCAATATTTATCAACCCTGTTTTTATTTTAAAAAATATGTTATTCATTTGATAAAATTGAATTTCTATTCTGCAGGACCTACAAGAAATGTTAGCATTCAGTCTGATGAATGTACATTTACAATTAAAGAAGTCTTTGTCAATCAAGACTTTGGTGTTGATATTATAAAACATGGTAAGAAATATGCACAAATGTAAATGTGTTATTCTTATTTTACTAATATAATGAAAAATGATATGGTTTTTGTCTACTTTCCAGTAAAAATTCCTGTCAGCAATGTGAGTGAGTTAGTTGCAGGTGCTAATATCTCTGATGTCTGCATAGAAAGTGAGTTAGTTCCAGATGCTTATATCTCTGATGTCTGCATAGAAAGTGAGTTAGTTCCAGATGCTAATATCTCTGATGTCAGCAAAAAAAGTGAGTTAGTTCCAGATGCTAACATCTCAGATGTCTGCAAAGAAAGTGAGTTAGTTCCAGATGCTAACATCTCTGATGTCTGCAAAGAAAGTGATTTAGTTCCAGATGCTAACATCTCTGATGTCTGCAAAGAAAGTGATTTAGTTCCAGATGCTAACATCTCTGATGTATGCAAAGAAAGTGAGTTAGTTCCAGATGCTAACATCTCTGATGTCTGCAAAGAAAGTGAGTTAGTTCCAGATGCTAACATCTCTGATGTCTGCAAAGAAAGTGATTTAGTTCCAGATGCTAACATCTCTGATGTCTGCAAAGAAAGTGATTTAGTTCCAGATGCTAACATCTCTGATGTCTGCAAAGAAAGTGAGTTAGTTCCAAATGCTAACATCTCTAAAGTCTGCAAAGAAAGTGAGTTAGTTCCAGATGCTAACATCTCTAAAGTCTGCAAAGAAAGTGAGTTAGTTCCAGATGCTAACATCTCTGATGTCTGCAAAGAAAGTGAGTTAGTTCCAGATGCTAACATCTCTAAAGTCTGCAAAGAAAGTGAGTTAGTTCCAGATGCTAACATCTCTAAAGTCTGCAAAGAAAGTGAGTTAGTTCCAGATGCTAACATCTCTGATGTCTGCAAAGAAAGTGAGTTAGTTCCAGATGCTAACATCTCTAAAGTCTGCAAAGAAAGTGATTTAGTTCCAGATGCTAACATCTCTAAAGTCTGCAAAGAAAGTGATTTAGTTCCAGATGCTAACATCTCTAAAGTCTGCAAAGAAAGTGATTTAGTTCCAGATGCTAACATCTCTAAAGTCTGCAAAGAAAGTGAGTTAGTTCCAGATGCTAACATCTCTAAAGTCTGCAAAGAAAGTGAGTTAGTTCCAGATGCTAACATCTCTGATGTCTGCAAAGAAAGTGAGTTAGTTCCAGATGCTAACATCTCTGATGTCTGCAAAGAAAGTGAGTTAGTTCCAGATGCTAACATCTCTAAAGTCTGCAAAGAAAGTGATTTAGTTCCAGATGCTAACATCTCTGATGTCTGCAAAGAAAGTGAACTGGTTCCTGTGCTTAACTTTAGCAGTATGTTTGAATTATTTTTTATTCTAGTTTTATTTTCTTTTGATTAAAATAAAAAAACAGCTTTGATATTATATAGTACTAGCTGTACGCTTCAAACCCTTTGCATGGAATTATATTCCCTGAGGTTTGATCGGTAGGCTAGGTTATTTTTGGTTTCTGACAGATCCGACTTTTTCATGATTTTTATTACTATTGTCTACGTTCGACAATTTTAAACTGGAATACTGTTGTATTAATTCTTTACTTTCGATTTAAAGCAGAACCCAAATCGATATTGTTTATATAGATAATTTAAATATAGGGACCTTGAAATGTATTATTTATATTGAAAGTTAACAACACCAAAGATTTTTATTATTCACTCAAATGTCAGTGTAATGACCACTACCAACAAAGGATTAACAGGTGTCGCAAAATTGAATCAGTCTAACTGCAATTAGTCATGACATTTTAAGATATCTTCCCAAAAGCCAACAATGAAAAATTCAAAAGCAAATTTCACAGACATTTTCTATTTGGTTAGATGCTTTTTTTATTAATTAAAATGCATTTTGATAAGAAAGCACAAAAGATTTATTCAGTGTGATCCTGTCTTAAAAACTGAAATCTTTTGTCATTGTTTAATAAGATTACCAGTAATGGGCTACTTGGAATTAGATGTGTTATAGGCCTACATGAATCAAAATTATGGTCATAGAGGAGAAGATTAGTGGTAATAAGAGTTCCTGTTAGCAGTGCTAATGAGAGTTGACCAATATGATTCATGAAATACTGTATAAAGCATGCTTGTGACATGATTTTATCTGATAGTGTATTTATTAGAAAACTAAAACTGTGAATTGTGTCAGAACACATTAAATAACCAGCTCCCAGATAAATCCCCTCAGTAGATGTCCCAGCATTACTTGTAAAGATATTGTGGATCCAATTACTAATAGATTTGTTTTTAAAAGCAATGAATAGCAAAAATAGATCAGCACCAGTACATTTTTTTTAAATTTTCATTGTCATCCCTGAGCTCATATTATGTATTTTTAAAATAATCTGTTTTGTGAATTATTTTTTTTCCAGTCATTAATGACATTTGCCTGAGATTCGGACAGATTAGTTTTGATTCCTCAAAAATGATCAACCATGAAGATATTCAGTGTGGCGAATGCATCATTACAAATAAAACATTAGAAGATGAGCAAGATCTAATGATTGAAAGTGAGGAGGACATTAGTGTAATAAAATCAATACAAATATTTGATCTTTACATTTTTCAAGTAGTTTTTAAAACAATTAATTTCTACTTTACAGCTTATGTTCCTTACGACTCCAAAAATACTGAAACAATTAAACTGAAAGACAATGCTGGTATGTAAGAACTTATTATAATGGTATTTTTAAAATGGAACTCTCCTTAGTTAACTTGTGGTTTTTTTTCAATGGTAAATTATTGTTATAGAAACTTCATTTAAATTGTTTGTTAGATTATTATTTCATTGTGCTATTTGTATTACTAAACTACATTTTATTTACATTGCAGTAAAAAATCCAGCTGACTGTAAAGAGAAAGGAAGAATTTCTCTGAGCGCAGGTAATAGTATAGATTAAACCCTTTGATAATTATAGTGCTATTTATTTATTTTTTTGTTATAATGTACTTTTATTTTAATATTCTGGAAAAATTTTAACAATATCCTATTTTTAGTGGACAGATTCAAGAGTCGTAAGGTGTTAAGATTTAAAAGGATAGTTAGTGTGTATGTTTGTTTCTTCTTAAATGTTGTGTTTACTCAGCAGTTCCTTCTGTTAACTTGGCAGTTCCTTCTGTTAACTTGACAGTTCCTTCTGTTAAATTGACAGTTCCTTCTGTTAAATTGACAGTTCCTTCTGTTTACTGTACAGTTCCTGGTGATTTCATAGAGAATGAAAGAGATCCTCAGGACAACAATGCTAGTGAGTATGAATTCCTTCAATTGTAGCATAAAAAAAGCAAACTTATTATAGAGTAGTTTTTTAGAGCATTTTCGAAAAAAAATGCTCTATTGTCCCCGTTTTGTCTGTCTGTCTGTCTGTCATCACCCTAGATCTCAATAACCATAAGTCCTAGACCTATGATGTATATATCATTTTGTAGGTCTTGGCCTGCCAAGAAAGAGGTTTTTTCAATTTCGCGATCTGACCTCTCAGGGCCGTAAAAGGGGCCTTAGTACCGTTTTTACTATATAAGCTATATTAATAAAGGAACGCTATATCTCAGCAACTATAAGTCCTAGACCCATGATGTATATATCATTTTGTAGGTCTTGGCCTACCAAGAAATGACTTTTTTTTCCATTTCGCGATTTGACCTCTCAGGGCCGTAAAAGGGGCCTTATAATTGTCTGTTTGTCATCACCCTATATTTCAATAACCATAAGTCCTAGACCCATGATGTATATATCATTTTGTAGGTCTTGGCCTGCCAAGAAATAGCTTTTTTCCATTTCGCGATCTGACCTCTCAGGGCCGTAAAAAGGGCCTTAGTACCGTTTTTTACTATATAAGCTATATTAATAAAGGAACGCTATATCTCAGCAACTATAAGTCCTAGACCCATGATGTATATATCATTTTGTAGGTCTTGGCCTACCAAGAAATGACTTTTTTTTCCATTTAGCGATCTGACCACTCAGGGCCGTAAAGGGGCCTTATAACTGTCTGTTTGTCATCACCCTAGATCTCAATAACCATAAGTCCTAGACCCATGATGTATATATCATTTTGTAGGTCTTGGCCTGCCAAGAAATAGCTTTTTCCATTTCGCGATCTGACCTCTCAGGGCCGTAAAAGGGGCCTTAGTACCGTTTTTTACTATATAAGCTATATTAATAAAGGAACACTATATCTCAGCAACTATAAGTCCTAGACCCATGATGTATATATCATTTTGTAGGTCTTGGCCTACCAAGAAATGACTTTTTTTTCCATTTCGCGATCTGACCTCTCAGGGCCGTAAAAGGGGCCTTATAACTGTCTGTTTGTCATCACCCTAGATCTCAATAACCATAAGTCCTAGACCCATGATGTATATATCATTTTGTAGGTCTTGGCCTACCAAGAAATGACTTTTTTCCATTTCGCAATCTGACCTCTCAGGGCCGTAAAAGGGGCCTTATAAAGTGCTGTTTTTTACTATATAAGCTATATTAATAATGGACCGCCCTATATCTCAGGAACCATAAGTCCTAGACCCATGATGTATATATCATTGTGTAGGTCTTGGCCTGCCAAGTGTACATCAAAAGTCCATTTCGCGATTTGACCTCTCAAGGCCAAAATATAAGAGATTGTTATGTAAGGCTAGTAGACAGATATTCTTTTTTTCAGATATATGCATTACACAATTGAATTTATAAACATTTACAAAATTTACAAATATTTACTGAAAGATAGCATACGTACTGATACATAATACGAAAATGCTCTAACACGTCCTGTGTCCAGAATGGAACAGGCTTAATTGCTTGTTTTTTTAAAGCATCCTATATGGCCCCTAAAAGACCAGTTCAAAGTTCAGGGTTAGGGTGTGCATGTTTTTTCTTCTATGCTTTTATTCTTGTTGACTTGTATGCCAATTCAACTCAACAATATTATTGTTGTTATTATTTTTGCTTACCAGTTAAAACTGTGAGAGAAAAAGATCAATGGAATTAACTGCTTCCTAAGGTTAAGTTACTGTCCCTTCTGTTATTCTGTTGATTGTTATTAAATTTATATCAGTTGAGCTGTTTTCTTATTGTTGTTGTTGTTATTTTTTTGCATGTTGGTTCAACTAACATTTTGGAAAAAAATTTAATAGCAAATTTTTCACCAAAGTTGACAATTTTTAGATAATTTTGACTTTTACTTACAATGGCTTACAAGTTTGAAAAATATAAATTTTATGAGTCATGATGTAGCGATTGTAAATGAGGTAGAACACAAGAGTTTTAATGTGTTTTTCTGTTGTAAAGGCGTATAAAATTATAGTGAGGTAAGCGATTAAAACTTAACTCTTTCCTAACCCATGTAGTGCTGTGCCCTAAGGTAATTTTTGACCCTGGTTATGAACCTCTTTTATTCATTATATTGCTAGAAAATATTTTTACGATTTAATATTCATAAACCATGAGATAATTTGTAAATGTTCTTAATAGATTTTAAGCCCCATTAAAAATTTTCAATGGCCAGCATGATTTTTCCTGGTTGTTTTTACTAACATCTCACTGCAATGAAAGGTTTAACAACATTGTCATTATCAATTTATTTGACCTGCTTATAGGTAGTTCAAAACAAGTTTTGAACACGTCCATTTTACTTTTTAGGATTTTTATTTTAAATTGCTTTGTCTGGAGCTTCTTTTAGTGTTTTGGTACATTTTATACTTTTTATCAATAACTTCTTGAAGCCTGATCTTTTTGTAAATAATTGTGAACAATTGTGTAATTTCCATGGCAGCACTTTTTTTTAATATGTTGGTATCAATTACTTCTATTCTTATAGAGTCTGAAGAAAAAATTTTATGTAACATATGAAGAAGGAAATAGCTGAAAGAGATAATGGTGTCTCAATTGCTTTACAGCTGAAATTATTTTTGTTAGTTTTTTCAAGTCTTGAGCTCTTTTTTATATTATTTATTGTCGTGCCTAAATTTTAAAAGGTTGCGACTAGTTGAATGATTTTTTTTGGTCTATTTCGTGTAGTCTATTTATTTGACTTGATGTTGTATATGTAATTTGATTTTATTGATTTTTGGGGTCTTTTCATACACTGATTAATGAGTGTTCGTGTATAATCTTTATTTTGTGGGAGACGTTTACACATTAAGTCCATGCATTAAGTTATATATTTAGCTGTATCTGATTGTAAATTCTAATAGCTTAGCAGATAAATATTGCTTTAAAACTGCAGTCATATTAAATTGGACTTCCTTCTTTGACAAAAAAAGATCTGGTTAATTTACATGTGTGGGGCGGATGGCAGAGTGGTGTAGATAATCGACTGTCTACCTGAGAGTCCTGGGCTCAATCATGCTGAGACCCATTGGGAATTTTCCAGGAGATATTGGCTTCAGTCATCCCACAAGACCATGCAGCTTTAAATAGGTTCCTGACTTAAGTTGGGTGAAGTAAAGGCGGCTGGGCGTTGTGCTAACCACACAATCCCTTCATATGCCGAGGTTATAGAAACAGATAAATTCTATACTTCATCTGCCCCGATGGCCCGTTTGGGCTAAGGGAACTTAACTTAACGAATTTACATAAAACCTGTTTTATCTAATGCATTGAGATATATGAAAGTATGATTTTTTAATAGGTCATTAATTATTTTGGACTGATACATTCATGAATAGTAATATATATAATTTTTGGTTCAAACATGGCATATTTCTCTTTGGTGGCTTAAAACCTAAATACTTTATGTGTTTTTTTATCAAGTAATCTTAATCACTTGCATTGCTGTCAAATCTCGATACATGTATAGATTTATTAGGTATTTATACAAAATTATTGAAGAAAGAATTAATTTTTACTTATTTTCCAATATTTAAAAAATATTCTTTAAATTTGAAAGAAACTTACAAGAGTCAGTTTTTTGCATTAGATTCACTATTCTATTTTGTTAAAGTTTTTATCCAATAACTAAACATGTTATTGCAGATAATTTATATAAGAGCATATTCTCCCGAATCATGCTATTTTTGTATAAGATAACATTGCATTATTTAAGATTTTATAGTCTTTACTGTTACTTAAACAGAATAATTCCTATGGCAATATTTATATTCTGTTTTCGCAGATTTAAAGAAAATTGGACAAAGGGCGACCAAAAGAATATATAGAAATATACTTTATCCTCAATATTTGATAATGTTAACTTTAATTTGTCAATTGCTTTTAAAATTAAGTAATATTCGTTCTACATAATTTACATGACTTTTAACCCATTTAATTTCCAGGGAAAAACCCTTAGCCTATCAAAAAGTAGGGGGGGGAGATCAAAATGAACACTTTCTGCAGCTAATGCTTAGTGTCTCCCCTTGTACCTCCATGACCATTGCTCTAGAGCTATGAAAGGATTAAAGAAGGGTGCAACACAAAACGTCCTGTTGGTGGTTTATGGGATCTAATAGATAAACCTCTCATCCTTTCAGGAAATTTTTTTTTTTAAATCCTTCTTGTGACATTAATCACTTTGTTTGTATTTATTGTTCAATCGCCGAAATAAATGTGCAGCATCTTTTAAAATCTGTTTAAAAGAGTATTTGTCAAGGGTAGCCACAAATGAAGTTGACAAGAGAAGGTGCACTCTGTTTTTATTTATTAAAGAATATACTTTTCAAAAGTTAGACACATTTGGACATATAACTTTCATGAATTACAACAGGCCAAGTGAATTGAATGTAAACTTTAAAGCATATAATGTGCAATGTTGAGTTATTAAGCATGTGAAGCTATTTTTTTTTTTGGCATTTGTTTGGACTAACTACTACCTATTCAGTTTGGACTAACTACTACCTATTCAGTTTGGACTAACTACTACCTATTCAGTTTGGACTACCTACTACCTATTCAGTTTGGACTAACTACTACCTACTCAGTTTGGACTAACTACTACCTATTCAGTTTGGACTAACTACTACCTATTCAGTTTGGACTAACTACTACCTATTCAGTTTGGACTAACTACTACCTATTCAGTTTGGACTAACTACTACCTATTCAGTTTGGACTAACTACTACCTATTCAGTTTGGACTACCTACTACCTATTCAGTTTGGACTAACTACTACCTATTCAGTTTGGACTAACTACTACCTATTCAGTTTGGACTAACTACTACCTATTCAGTTTGGACTAACTACTACCTATTCAGTTTGGACTAACTACTACCTATTCAGTTTGGACTAACTACTACCTATTCAGTTTGGACTAACTACTACCTATTCAGTTTGGACTACCTACTACCTATTCAGTTTGGACTACCTACTACCTATTCAGTTTGGACTAACTACTACCTATTCAGTTTGGACTAACTACTACCTATTCAGTTTGGACTAACTACTACCTATTCAGTTTGGACTAACTACTACCTATTCAGTTTGGACTAACTACTACCTACTCAGTTTGGACTAACTACTACCTATTCAGTTTGGACTAACTACTACCTATTCAGTTTGGACTAACTACTACCTACTCAGTTTGGACTAACTACTACCTATTCAGTTTGGACTAACTACTTCCTACTCAGTTTGGACTAACTACTACCTATTCAGTTTGGACTAACTACTACCTACTCAGTTTGGACTACCTACTACCTATTCAGTTTGGACTAACTACTACCTATTCAGTTTGGACTAACTACTACCTATTCAGTTTGGACTACCTACTACCTATTCAGTTTGGACTAACTACTACCTACTCAGTTTGGACTAACTACTACCTATTCAGTTTGGACTAACTACTACCTATTCAGTTTGGACTAACTACTACCTATTCAGTTTGGACTAACTACTACCTATTCAGTTTGGACTACCTACTACCTATTCAGTTTGGACTAACTACTACCTACTCAGTTTGGACTAACTACTACCTATTCAGTTTGGACTAACTACTACCTATTCAGTTTGGACTAACTACTACCTATTCAGTTTGGACTAACTACTACCTATTCAGTTTGGACTAACTACTACCTATTCAGTTTGGACTAACTACTACCTATTCAGTTTGGACTACCTACTACCTATTCAGTTTGGACTAACTACTACCTACTCAGTTTGGACTAACTACTACCTATTTAGTTTGGACTAACTACTACCTATTCAGTTTGGACTAACTACTACCTATTCAGTTTGGACTAACTACTACCTATTCAGTTTGGACTAACTACTACCTATTCAGTTTGGACTAACTACTACCTATTCAGTTTGGACTACCTACTACCTATTCAGTTTGGACTAACTACTACCTATTCAGTTTGGACTAACTACTACCTATTCAGTTTGGACTAACTACTACCTATTCAGTTTGGACTAACTACTACCTATTCAGTTTGGACTAACTACTACCTATTCAGTTTGGACTAACTACTACCTATTCAGTTTGGACTAACTACTACCTATTCAGTTTGGACTACCTACTACCTATTCAGTTTGGACTACCTACTACCTATTCAGTTTGGACTAACTACTACCTACTCAGTTTGGACTAACTACTACCTATTCAGTTTGGACTAACTACTACCTATTCAGTTTGGACTAACTACTACCTATTCAGTTTGGACTAACTACTACCTATTCAGTTTGGACTACCTATTTTGTATTTTTTTCTGTTTTCTTTGAAAAAATTAATTTGTATTCATTTGTTTAACTTTTTTCTAAATGAAATCTTTTTTTTTTCAAAGTAATCTTACTGCAGTTACTTAATCTATATATTGAATTCGTTGTTATATTTTTTATAGCTGTAATTTTGTATTCTGTTATATCTTTTGTGTTATAATGGGGAAGGACCAAAGTTATGCTAACTGATTTAGGAAAAACTTTATTGCAGGTCAAGTCAATGCTGCTACCACCGCTACTAAAAATATGTCAGTCAAGAAGGATGGCAAAAGAAATGCACCTTCTAAAAGCATTCCATCAAAAGCTGTTTGTAATGCCATTAGTAAAAGTAAGTTCCTAAAATAAATACATGTAGCTAAGAATGAAAAATCAGAAACAACAATTGATTTTCAGTAGAATTTATGTATTTATGCATGTACGTTTATACTGTAATGATCAAAACGATGTTTGCCAGATGGAGAGACACATTATAGATTTATACAAGATGGAGAAGGAAAAGGTTGACAGTCTGGGAAATGATGCTCTTCTGGTGACTATAAAAAAAAAAAGAAAATGATTTTTGTTTAAGATAAAGTAACTGCATTTCCATAATGATGGATGGAATTGAATCCTAATTAGCATTGCAATAGACAGGAGAGAAATTGAAAAGATAATGTCAGAGAAGTTTCTGATTAAGCAGTAAATTTAATAATGGATCAAACTAATTTTTTTTTTTTTTAAATTATCATGGATCAGCCTCATCTGTTAAGAACTGACCTATATATAAATATATTTTATTTAATTATGTAATATTACACTACTTATTTATTTGTTGTTGTTTTTTTGGTAATGTGCATTTTAGTGTTTAGTGGGTTAAATATCATCTATGAACTATTTCAACTGATCAAAGCTCATAACTTAAACATACTTGTCAATAATCTTTTTCTTTATTACCTTTTAAATTTTCTTTTTAATTCTTTGATAAACTTGCCATTAATATTGCAAGAACTTTTTGTTGTCTATTTCAGGGCTGTGGAATTAAGATTTTAAAAATGTATATAGGCAGAAATCTGGGAATCAAGAATTTTATTTTCAGGTTACTATATCAAATCCATGACTCTTTATAACAAAACACATTTTTTTTTTTCAATTATAAAATTCTGAGTGTGATTCCTTTTTGTTTTAGGATCTTCTCCAGAAAATCATTCCTCATCTTTGCCATCGGAAAGGTTTGCTTTGCTCATCATTATAAAAGTGTTTCAAAGTTTGAAATTTTCACAGTTGAAGTGCTGCTATGTTAGTATTGATCCTTTGGTAAATTTTAGTGTGTGTTGATTTTACTACAAATATACATTTCTAAAACAAATGCTACTATGTGGGTATCGATCAGTTGATACATTTTCATTTGCGTTGATTTAATTGTAATTATACATTTCTTAAACTTTGGAAAAATACTCTTCGATAAAATTTGTATTCCAGCTTGTGAATCTTCTTAGATTGTGCTATTAAATGTTTTATGAATTCATTGTGTAAAAAATCAGGCATGTCGCACTAATAATAAAGTTTTTGGTGGTGGGCTGTGAGATAAAAACTTTTTTCATAGTGGGTCATGAAGCAACACTGCTTTAATATGAATTGAAGGGCTTGATATCAGAATCCATACCAACAAATCTAGGGCCCATGTCAAGTGTAAAGTACCAATGGAATGAAGAATCAGCCATGACATTTTAGTGTTGTCTGACTAGCGAAGGGGTGTGCAAACTTTTTTAAGATGGAGAGTTCAAATAAATTATGAAAAATTTGTTTGACAATTTCATAACAATGACAAGGTTGTGGGCCGTACAGAAAATTTTTCTGTATTGGTCACATGTCTAGGCAAGTACAATGTCCAGCCATCCATATTTCTCCCCAAAAAACAAGAGGTACCCATTTTTAAACTGGGAAGACTTAATGGCCCATTTTTTTTTTTATTTGCTTACAATAAGAATATGGACATCACATTAGTATTTATAACTTAAGTTAATCTAATTTCGGGGCTATATGTAAATTATTTAAAATGTAAACAAAAAATATCTCACAACCTTTATTACAAAATGCTCTCTGCAGTTGTCTTTATATGTATTTGGAAAAGTCCTTTGGTTTTGCTTAGTTTGTGTGTGTTTATTCTTTTAATCTATTCAGCTGATAAATTGGTAGCCAACATTAGCTGGGGGTAGTATCTCCTGTAAATGTAAACCATTCCTCATGGACTCTTCATGTGGATAGTTTCAACTACTGAATATGAATGTTTGTCATTAAACTAAGTGGCAGTTTTAGTTCTTGTTTTTTTTACTTTAATATGATAAGTAACATTGTTTTCTAAACTGATGTAGTTGAATGATTTAAAACTGACATATTTGATAGAGAGAAATATAATTATGTGAATAATGAATTGTATATTTAGATTGAGGAAGCATACAGAGACAGGAACAAGTGTAAACTTGATGCTCTACTTTGCTTTGCTGATTACAGTGTTGGGCTAGAGGTTACCCGAATTTTTAAAAACTTTACTGCTTCACGTAAAGGAAACAGAGTGCGCTTTTTTAGACAAAAACTTTCGCGTAAGTATATAAGTGGCCTATAAAAGATTCATTTTTTTATTTAAAATCACCTGAATTTACACGGCTGTCCAAAAATAGTGTCTATTTGTCAGAGTCTAATGATTATAGAATTGATCTGTTGTTTACAGAGTGGCTTTAGGCTCAGTCTGTGTGAATGATTTTTGATTATTCAGAGATAGTCTTTGATGACCTCAACATTTTCTGTACCGTTACAGACATGCTAAGATTCCACAAAACAGCAGAATCACTAATCAAATACACAAATACACAGAACTCCACAGCGTCCAATGGGTCATTAAACTCTGCAGTGCATTGGTTGTAAGCACAATCTGCTGTCTGTAGATAACAGGCTCAAATCCCAGCTTGTATAGGTACCTTCCTCAGGCTTGTTTAGTGTTTTATACCTATATAATTTGGGGGGGGGGCACTACAAACCTTGTCTAATTTGTAGTTTGTAGCATCAAGAGTTTGTCCTTCCCTGTAACAATGACTTTTCTCATTAAAAAAAATAGTAAAACAACACGAATTATATCTTCCTACAGAGCCTGTCTTAAATACTAACAGTATAAAATACATACTGACACTCTTGTTTTGAAAATGACAGTCTTTATAAAATACAGGGGTTCCTAAATATACACACAAAAACAAAGTATTGTAGAACAGCTTTTTTAATAAAAAAAAAAATACTGGATCGCCAATAACTTAAACTATGTAGGTCATAGCCTAGGAATACTTGACAGCATCTGTCCAGCAATTTTCAAGTCTGACTCCTTATGAAAATATGTAATACTTTATATTGCCAGTGCTTTTTTTGTGCCGGTACGGCATACCTGCACCTTTTTCAATGGGGGGGGGGGGGATATTGCTTTTCTTGTATTTTAACATTTATTATTAATTTATTATATTATTAATTTGTTATAGTTGAATTCTTTTAAAATTGCGCACAATAAGAATTAAAATATAAAATGCGAAACAGCGAACTGGTAGTTAAAAGATAGGCAACCCATCACTGAGTACCGGCACCTATTTTTTTTTTTACAAAAAAAGCACTGAGTACATTTATATTATTTTTTTTATTACAAGTATTAGTGATTTTGTAGTCTCATTGGCTGAGTTATTTATGCCGGAATGTGCCAGTAATGGGTAAAAATTCATGTCCCTTCAATGCAGGGTGAAGAAACAGCACTCCTTACTAATCCAACCTGATTCAAAAACTTGTAAGGATCAGACTGACCAAGTAAAATATGTCACACTGAAAAAACAACTTTATGCCATTGTTGTATTTAAACTTATTGAATCTGAAGATTGGATAACTTTGGTTATTAAACTAAAAAAACTTTCCATTGCATTTGAAGGTGGGGACTGGGATTATTAAGTGCAGCGTTGCTAGTTTTCTACATTTTATCATTTTAAACCAAATACATTCAAAAGTGCTGTTTATCGTAATGGAACAAAAATTTAAAAAAAGTTAAATATATTTCAGTATACTCTTACATTGACCTCTCTTGAAAATAGAGTTGCCATTTGAACAATGCATAGTTCATCCAAATATTTGTTTAACATCAGGCACGGCTGGCACTGCATCAGGTCAATGAGCGCTGCATTCCATTTTTTATATGGTTTAAAAAATACGATAAAAAGCTGCACTGAAGTCAATTAAGAAAGATTTCATGTAGAGGAAAATTGTTTTTTTTTAATATGACAAAGAAAGAGCATTTTTTACAATAATATTATCTCTCTTTTTTTTAAATTCAGAAATTCGTTATGCAGTGCCAGAAATGAACGGTTTCCTTAAGGAGAACAATGAAATCGAAATGAAGCACCAGATATTTTTCATTTGGTGTGAGACGGCAAAACTCAGAGACGACTACATTAAAGTATTTTGTGACATGAAGAAAACCACAACTCCACATTGGACATTCTTCATTACGACACATAATCCACTGATTTTTCCTGTAACATAAAATTTAATATGTGTCAAATCAGAGGAGAGTATTATTTATGAAACATGTTTAAGACACATTTTTTTATCATTGCCTTTATATAAATCCAGCCACTGTCAATTGATGTTTTAAAGGAAACGATTACTGCCCTTCCTGCATGATTATATGCATTATGATATTATGGACACATTTTTTTTTGTTGCCCATTTATAAATTGTGCCACCGTTTGTTAATCATGATTATATACATCTGTAACTTTCATCCATTGTATTATAATGTAAACTTTTTTTTCGCTTATTTATTTTAAAGGCATTAACTCTTGATTCAAATCTCATAATTTATATTTTATACTAGCTGTACCCCGTCAAAACCTTACAAGTAAAACTTTGATTAGAATTGAATGCTAATTTTTCAAGGTAAAAGGTCATCTTCTTAGTCATTTCATACAGTATAATGCACTGATAAAAAATAACTTTTAAGAAAGTCAAAAAGTGTGATACCTCATTAATTTCATTTGGAGTCATTTTTTTTTTTTTTTTTTCATTATGACCTTTGATATACATGTATCAAACAGAAATCTCATTTATTGTGTCTGTCCTGTTGAATAAAGTCCAGCCTGTAAATTAACATCTTTTGAATGAACTGATTCATCTGATAGAATTTTTCTTAAGAACTTTACCAGAATGTAATTCTATTTTTAACTATAGGTGTTAAGCTGTAAATATACCATTCTTAAAATAATCAAGCTGTTATTGTAAATGTTAATGTCTTCTTCATAATCTGCTTTTACTGCCCCTTATTTTTTAATCGACTTTTTTCTTTTTTTAACCAATATGTACATGTATTTTACGAGTGGATAAATAATTTCCAAACACATCCATCAATTATTTGAATTTGTATAACTAAATAACTTACAGAAATATGTGATATATCAGTATATACAATATATATATATATATAAAGAGAGAGAGATATCAATTGTTTTTAAATATATTTTCTTTAGTCACAGTTTCAAAGTTATAACAATTTAGAATCCAAACAAAAATTTTGTCTCTGAATCAGAGTTTCACTCCCGGGATCCCAGACAAATTTTAGTTTTTCGAAAAACTTCATGGTAAATACAATTATCTCTGGATCTTGGGATATTATTTAAATTCAAAATATACTCAGTGTTAGTGACAAACAGAAAACCTTCTCATTTCTCATGTTTTATTGTTTTGCTTAATATTATTATACTTAGCTGCAAGGGCTTTTATTTATGATTTCATAGGTTTATACGTGTATTAATGAAAAAATGTCACCTCTTTGTTCATCCACTGATGGGATTCTATAATAAGTTTTTACGCAACCTTTGATTTGCAGCTGTTTATAGAATATTTCTGGTTGATAACTATATGAACATGGGGCTTCAGAAAGAATGGGTTTCATCAGGAGTTTAAACAGACCTTTAAAAAATAAGCTTAGTGCGGATTATGGGTTGGGGGGGTGTCATATTACTTACTGTTAGAAACAATCATTTTCCGCTGAACAACCTGTATCACACTGCTAAATAAAACCAGTTGAATAATGTGAAGTGAGCTGTACTTTAAGTTGTATGCTTGTATATTAAAATATAATTTTTCAACCCTTCAGCATTATAAAAGAGCACATTTATATAGGGACTCATATTTTTATTTTTGATGATCACTTTCAAACAAGGAATGCTTTATATTTTTTTATTGGTCTTTTGGTGAAATTTGGATTCACATAAAATAAATATCTGTGTATCAAAACTTTTTACTAAGTCATTAGTGTTTTTCTTGAACTTTTTTTTTTGTGTTTTTATCATTTGATTTTATACATAAACAGTGATACATTCCTGGTCTGATTCTTGTAGCTTCCATGAAGGGAAATGAAAATCTTAGACTGTGACCATTGCATGACATACCACACTATTTGCCCATAGACCACTCTATACTAATAGAACTACATGTACTTGTATTAGTTTTGGTAAATTATGGTACAAATAATGTTTATTCAGTTACATAATTTCTCACCTTCATCCCCACTCAGACTTTTAAAATGAAATACTTTTATACCCACCTATGCTCTTACTCATATTTTCTGACCTATACATGCCAGTATTTTTAAAAAATGTCTTTGGGTGAGTGAAATAAATTCTTCTTCATTATGCTAAATTATTTGTAGGTCAGTTTTTTTACCTCATTATTCACAATATATGTACTATAAGGTCTTTTTTTCTTCCACAAAAATGCAGCATAAAATAAAGACTACATGTTTCAGCCTTGTTAAAATAGGGATATGTTCCGAAAGTTTCTAAAATTGCATAACTTCAATAAAAAAAAGTTGTTCTTTTCAATAATAACAGATTAACCTTTCAATTTCTATTTAGCTGCAGACAAAAAAAAGCCTCTAATTGGGCATCATAGTTTGCTTATTCCTAAGAAAACATCTCTATATTTGTAGACATTGGGGAAGAATCATACGTACATTTTTTAGGCTCAGGGAAAAGATACAAAAACACTGTCAAGGCCACATCTAAAAATCTTTTTCAAATCATTTTAGCCACGGCCCCTGATAAGTGGCCCAATAGCCGTTCCTTGTGAGCTGTGGTGAGCCTGACAGTGATGTAGGTTTGCCAATGTTACACTCAACCACAGCATTTCTTTTAGATCAATTAAACATCTTCAGGAGCAGGATGGTTCAGAACATTTGTTTATGTCAGTCATTACTTACAAGATATTAAGCTTAGAATTTTTGAGGCAAAATTAAAACCCCCTTAGCAGTGGCTGAGTTGTGTAGCTGTAGTGCACTCTATACTGTTGACCTGAAATTCCAGGGTTTGATCCTCACTGAGAACCAAGATGATTTTTCCAGGACCTGATAAAATTCTGTCTAATGTGCTTTAAGTTTGGGAAGTAAAGGCAGCTGGGTGTTGTGATAACTTCACAATCATTTTATATGCCTTGGTTGCATAATTAGATGAGTTCTTTACATCAACATCATCCCAGGATGATCCTTGAGGGTTAAGGGAACTTTTATTTAAGCAGTTGGAGCCCTAGACAGCTGCCTAGTTTGATTTTCCTTTAGTAAGGCTTTTAGTATGAGATGGGAGTGCAAGGGAGAAGTATTACTAGACATGTGTAATCTTTTATTTTCGGAGAACTTCTGTTTTAAAAAAAAGGTAATATAAAAAGTAAAAAATATAAGTAAGAAAAAGATTTAAGTCTTTTATGCTCATTTATATAGAGAAAAATATAATGACTTACATTATATTATTTATCTGATTTATACATATTAAAAATTGTGTTCAATATAAGTATAATTTATATCTTTAATCTACTTTTAAAAACGTGAATAAATACTATACATTTTTTTTTACACTACCGTTTGTTGTTCCCCCCTTTATTTTTTTATTGTTTTGGCTGGTTTGAAGTTAAAATTCTGGCTATAATTGGCGTCTAACGGAAGCGGTAAACTTGAAAATAACAACACAGAATTTTCGTTTGCATATTTCGGTCCATTCAATCGGTAAATATGATCAATGTGTAAAGCATGTTTACAATTATTTTGTTTAATTAGATCATAAATATTATATCGATTTTCGTATAGTGTATATCGTTCAGAATCTAGACATCAATATTTTAGTGTATATTCGTTCTAGCACAAACTAGGCTAGTAGGCCCTAGTCTGAGTTTTAGTGAGTCTAGTGCAGGGCCAGGATTACGGAATATGCTAACATTTTGAAAGGCTAGCTCCGTCATAAAAAGTATAAATTAAAAATTATCCATTAATATTTAGGCAATACAGTTCGGTGTTTTATCTTTTTTTTTCCTCGCGAGTGGTTAACACATTTAGTCTTTTTGTTCTACAGAGAAACCATTGATTGACTTGTGTTCTTTGACCAAATCCAATCATGCAATACAAACTGTTAAGCAATGTTAAAATATGATCCTTCTTGAAATTTCTAGTGATTTATGTCTTAATCATTTTGATGGTGTATAGTTTCTTTTTTGAAGCTGATTAACATATCATATAAGAAGAAACATGTTCATCTGGCATTTACTGGTAATTTATTCATATGGGCTCATTTATGTCAGTTATGCTTGCAAGATAAGCTATCCAGTGTCTGCTAATGACTATGTAATGACTATGTAATGAATTGTAATGTCAGGAAAAAATACCTACATCAATGATTCGACATTAACTTTACATATTCAGTGTTACACCTAGTTCTTATTATCATACACAATGATACACCAGTTGCTGAACACTGGCCTAGACCTAGTAAACTAGACTTTGACACTTTCTCAGTTTCTGTTTACTACTGCTAGTAGTGACACTGTACATCATGCAGTCAATGATAGTTTTACTTAATCCAATAGATGCCAAGGGCCAATCCCATCGATCAGTAGAATCTGATTTAAATGATTAGACGAATTTGGACACAAAAAAATTATACACAGGAGAGTTAGAAATTTCAAATCACTCTTTTTATTGAAACAAGAGTAAACTCTCTCCCTACATGTAAATTCATTCTCTGAAGGCTGAAAAATAAAAAAGAGGTCATAGTCGGAAATGTTAAGAATGTACCTTATTTTTTATACTGCTTACATTTTTTTAACATTGTTTGTTATTAATTTCATTGAAAAATATAAAATTGGCCTTTTAGTAAGTCTTTAAATGAAATTAAATGGGGCAAATATTCAACTTACTGTACTAATATCTTAATGTGCATTTATAATATATGCATTTATAAAAAAATGTTAGAGTTAAGTCCATTGTTCTTTAGCTAAGCCTCTTGCACTAATCTCTACAGGGTGTCTAACTTACATTGCATGAACATTGACTTATTACAACAACACAAAGTAGACTTAACTTAAGCTATTAAAAATAAAAAATAGTTTTTCTATTAAGATCTTAAATTGCCACTAACTAACCTAAGAACACCGCTGACATTGGGTCAACTAAGATTAACTATACAGTAAACAATTTAAAATGTACACAATTTTTTCTTTCAAATTTCTCGTGTTTTTTGGGGGTTAAATATTGCCAACTGTTGTCTAACTGCATAATTTGAGTGTTTTTAGTTTGGATCAATCGGAATAATTTAAAAAGATTTATGAAAACTAAGAATCAGTACTTTTTTTTCTCTAACTTTAAGGTCATTTAACAGAGCATAAGTCTCAAAACAACATTGTTTCTTTGTAAATGGTAATAATTTTATCATCATTTTGGATATAAAAAATATTTAAAAAATCTTTTTCCATTCTTAGGAGTTTAACCAATTGTTAAATATTTCATGAAGAGTAAAAAAATTTTTATGTATAATATAACAAAATAAATCACCTGAATGCAGTCAGTTTTCATTTTTATTTTTCAACAGATGAAGATGTCACAAAATTTGGGAAAACAGTTTGACCGTATAATAGAGACAGCAGTCTGCAGGAAGAACATTATTGAAAAGCAGAAGCAGCTTGCTGAAGAAAATATTCTTAGTAAGTTTTATCTATGTTGAAATATTTTTGCAGAAAATGAATTTTATAAAAAGTATCTTTTTTTTTTTACGCTGTAACAAACTCAAACTATTTGTGCCATTTCTTAGTATTTCTTCAACACAAAGTCTTTAAAAAACTATAATTTATTTAACCAATCATTTTAATGCGTCACCATATTACTTGCTGTACATAATTATTATAGTAGAAGTTGTTTTGTTTTTAAAGAAGACATTAAAGGGTAATTGAAAACTGAACCCAAAATGTCAGTTTTTTGTCATATGTTATATTCAGAAATAAGTTTTTCACATGTATTCTTAATTTCTTTTTTACTGTTATTTTTAAAAGTGTGTATTTAAAGGATTTGATGTATTTTTGTTTAAATGTCCCATGGCTTATTTGTATGAACATTGTTTTTTGATGTTCACATATAAATATGTCCAATAATAATTAATTCACTGCCTCAGAACTTGAGAAGAAAATCAGATCACTGGCATCCCAATCCAGTGAAGAAGCTGAGATCATCAAATCCCAGATAGTGTCCTTGGACTCACAGCTGGACATACTAGTGAAAGAAATAGCTCGGTGTGACCAGCATGTCAGGGAAGCCAAGGAAGAGCTGGAGCGATTGAAACAGGAAGAGAAGGAAAATGCCTTCTACCCTAAAGAGCGGTAAGCGCCTTCTTGTTTGAAACCTGTGTGTTCATCTCATCGTTTAACCGTTATCAAAAAATAGGCTCACAAAAATTGGTATGAGCAAACAGACATCAATTCTGTTAGTAAAAAGAAAAGACGTCTTACACAAAGATTAATTTTCATCACTTCATATAATTCAAAGCTTAAAATCCTATAAAAAATGTATACATCACTAAACTTTACAGTAATTATTTATTATGGGTTTGATATGAGTGTTTTGCATTATAAGCATCTCCCTGTAGAAAATTATGCTTGTAAACCAAGGTTTGACTATACCTATAATTTTTCTTAACGTCCCGCTGAGTTCTTGCAATAGGCTGTTAAGTTAGCAGCAAGTTGAAAAAAAGGATGGGGGGCTCTGATTCAGTCCAGCTCATACACAACGTATTCAAACTGTGGCTAGAAAAAATCCCATATACTCAGTGAGATGTCAGTTCCTGAACCTTATCCATTCCCACACTCAAACTCCATGAGTGCACACAGATTTCCCTGCGCAGCTTTGGTTGTTATTTGAAATACATAAGCTGATGTTTTTTTTTTTTTCTTCTTTCATTTGTTTATTCTGTTGTCATTTAGTTCTTGTATATTAATGTCAGTTTATTTTCCATCTTTGCGTAGATATGCGCTGAACCTGTACAAGGACATGACCAGGATAAAACTAAATACTGACCAGAGCCCCAGTGAACTCAAAGGCTGTATCCTTCACATTGGTTTAGCTGAATTAGTTTTTTGGCAGTGCTTCATCACTAATTGTCACAAATTATTATTATTTTTTTTTAATGTTAAAAAAAGTAGAGAATTGAATTATATTTATTGACCCATCCAGATTGCCATAGAAATATGTATAGATTCAATCAGATTATTTCATATGAAGATATCTTTCCTGTTTACAAATATAATAAGTAGATGATGTTAGCCATACAATTTTACATTATGTAAACTTTTTATTTGCTTCAAAAGAAAGAAACATGTTGACCTAAAATTAATTTTTTTTTCACCACTAAACAGTTACAGCATACTTGCTCTAGAAATCTGATTGAATCCAAACCAGAAATTGAAATGTACACTAACTTGTGTGTGAGTGAAGAAATATTAATTATTTTTTTTTTTAATCATTGAAAATCCACATTCATATCTTTAACCCACAATCCAGTTGTCTTTACCAACTCTGGCCAGATCAAAACATTTTGTTTTGACAAACAGAAACAATCCGTGTCATTCATTGCCAACAGCCTGTGGGAGTTGGGAGATGAGGAAAATTGGTGACTCTCTGCCCTCCCACCTTCCATCATTGTTGTGCTTTGCTGAAGTTTATAAATATATATGTGTGTGTGTGTGTGTGTGTATAAACTTGTAAATAATTTTTTTCTAGTATTACATCTTTGTACATACTCTAGTGTGATTTGTTTACGAATGTATGTTCTTTTGATCTAAGTTTTTAATGTCACACTTAACGGCTGTGTGGTATAACACTAATGCCAACCAGAAGGTCTCGGATTCTAGTCCTGAAGATTTACCTCGATCAGTGTCCATTGGTCAACCTTGGTCTTGTTAAGGCTTTTGGTGGGAATCCTTACGTCACTTATTCAGACATAAGCGGAAGCTAGGAGAAGTTATAGCTGTTAGTGAAAAAAAGAATTTATTTTTTTGTTTCAGAAATGGATTAAGTTTTTTTTTTTATTGTTTGAGTTATAATCTCCAACCTCACTTTGTAGATAATACATGTATTCTTATTTTGTTTTATATGTGAATAATTTTGATTCTTCCAATGTAGACTTGCAATAATATAAAATAAAATGCACATAATTTCATGACTTTTTTTGTTGTACCTGAGTAACTAAATATGCTACCGTTTGTTTTATGTTTTAATCCTATTTTTTTTTAATTAATCTTTGTAGCAGTTTGGTGAGTGAAGGTTTCTCAGTCACAGAAACCTAAAGCTATTATAGCAACTACATTTGTACCATTTTTTTCCTTTTTAGATATTTTCATAATGTTAGACATCTGTTAACTTTTTCTTTTTTGTATAGCTTTGTCTTTTAAGACTGCGGGGATGGGTTGTTGTGTGGTATAGAGCAGTCGACTATAGGAGTCCCAGGTTTGACCTCAGTGATAACGTTGGGATTTTTTCAGGTCCTGGTGAAAGTTCAGTCAGCTTTAAAGTAAAGGCAGCTAGGCAGTGTGCTGACTATACAATCACTTTATATGTTGAGTTATTGAAGCAGGTGAATTCTACACTGCTGCTCCGATGAGCCCTTGAAGAGTTGTTTAACTGAAGTATTCAGCTCTCCTTTGTAAAATAAAATTCAATTGAAATTGATTACCAGATGTGTAAATGCACAGTCAATACCCTCACACCCACTTCTCTTTTGAAATCAACATTATTGTACACCCTGCTTCTTTTTTTATACTATTGGTTTGTGGTTTTTTTTATTGAAAGTTTACGTAAGGAAACCCATGTAGTAAATAACAGTGAATCAAGTCAGTTATTCTAACAAAGTATTAACACTCGTACTCCATTTGACATTGAACCCTACTGGAAACTGAAACATTATCCATCTATGTGACATTCAAACCTTCTAGAAATTGAAATATTTCTTTCAGTGTGGGAAGTCCTCATTTTTTGTGTGTGTATTTATATAGTTTTGACTTGATATTCATGACCACTACTGGGACAGACTTGACTGTCCACATCCTAACCCTGGGCTGCACTAGACCCAACACATTGTCTCCCCACAGACAACTGAGAGGCTGAAACTGGCCTTCCTGCTAAGTCTCTACTGATCTTAGGTTTAGGTTTTAAACGGAACTTATCAAAAAATCACTGAAACATGACCAAAGCATGGGTCCACATGCAAACCTGTGTGCCGTTGTCTCTATGACAATCACTTGAAATAATGAAAAGTAAATAGCTAGCAAGGAGTGTAGTTTGAACCTCTAGCCCTATCTCCCATGAAATAGCAACAAAGAAGTGAAAATAACAAAACTCTCCAGGATTTGAATGGGTTCCATGTTGACTTAACTTACTGCCCCCAGGAAGTGGTTCTATGTTTCCAACTGGTTATTAAGACAGTGGCATTAACACAGTAGGTGATTATTTGTTTTCACTATTCCAAATTATTATTATTTTGATGATATTAATAATTTATTCTTTTTGTAGCATTGGTAATTTATTATTCTTTTTATAGCATTAATAAATTATTTCTATTTCAGGTCTAGCGTGGGAATGAATTATCTGCACTTAGAAAAGCAGTTCTCAAATTTTTTTGCTGTATCCCAAATAGTGTGAAAGTATGTCCTTGGTTACCCCCCCTCACACATAAGTTGAGGAATTAATTCACTATTTTTTTTTTCATACAGTGCAATAGTTGGGCAAGGGGGTGTTGAGTCACTTAGTAAACTGAAGACATTCTTTGAACTCTTGCTTGTTTTTAAATGAAAATTCTATGTTGCTGTGTATCCTGGCATACCCTTTAACCTCTTGAGATACACATACCACAATTTGAAAACAGCAAACATTGGGGTGGGGTGGGGGGGTCCTTCATATATTATGTATCACTTGTTTGTTTTTCTTACATTTAAACAGACTTTTCACTCTTAAGAATGAGCACAGAAATTAAAAATTATTTTATGCATACATTGTGGTAAAAATAGGTGATGGCTTTAAAAGTAATGGGGTGGGGAGGGGGGGAGGTTCTTTTTAATCATACCCAAACTATTCAATTATAGTTTTACATTGTCAGTCATTATTATTATTTTTTTTAAGAAGTGCAAAGTTTGACTTTTAGAATAAGTATAACTTTTAAACCAATCAAAAATTGACAAGTCATTGGAAACCTGACCACTCAATTATCATAAAACAGAAATGGTACAGCCTTCACTGAGTGCAGGGCTCAGGGCACCCCTTTCCCCTCTCAGATTTATAAAAATGAGCCTGTTCAAAATATTTGTCCTTTCCCCCCTGCCCCTCCCCCCCCCACCAATTGCATCTAGTTTAAATAAAATAGTTATTTGTTTCTTTAAAGGGGGACTTTAAAAAAAAAGCTTGAGCGCCAATAGACCTTTCTCACTTGTATTCCTGCGCGTCAGCTGTCGTTGTGAAAGAATCATAATGGGCTTCCGGTCGCTTTGTTTATACTTGATTAATACTTAACTCGATTATTTTTCCTACTTTTTTTGTCTAATATATGATAAAATGACTTTAAATTTAATACCAAAATTTAATTTTTGTGATGTTGACAAGTTTTTGAAGTCACAAAATGTCCCGATATAAGATTATGTAAAGACTTATGTAGGTACTTATGTAGAGACTTATGTAGGTACTTATGTAGGGTCATATGTAGAGACTTATGTAGGGTCATATGTAGGGACTTGTGTAGGGTCATTTGTAGGGACTTATGTAGGGTCATATGTAGAGACTTGTGTAGGGTCATATGTAGGGACTTATGTAGGGTCATATGTAGGGGCCTATGTAGGGTCATATGTAGGGACTTATGTAGTCATATGTAGGGACTTATGTAGGGTCATATGTAGAGACTTGTGTAGGGACTTATGTAGGGTCATATGTAGGGACTTATGTAGGGTCATATGTAGGGACCTATGTAGGGTCATATGTAGGGACTTATGTAGGGACTTATGTAGAGACTTATGTAGGGACTTTTGTAGGGTCATATTAAGGACTTATGTAGGGTCATATGTAGGGACATGTGTAGGAACCTATGTAGGGTCATATGTAGGGACTTATGTAGGGTCACATGTAGGGACTTATGTAGTGATATGTAGGGACTTATGTAGGGACTTATGCAGGGTCATATGTAGAGACTTGTGTAGGGACTTATGTAGGGACTTGTGTAGGGTCATATGTAGGGACTTATGTAGGGTCATATGTAGGGACTTATGTAGAGATTTATGTAGGGTCATATCTAGGGACTTATGTAGAGATTTATGTAAGGACTTGTGTAGGGTAATATGTAGGGACTTATGTAGGGACTTATGCGGGGTCATATGTAGGGACTTATGTAGGGTCATATGTAGGGACTTATGTAGGGTCACATGTAGGGACTTATGTAGTCATTTGTAGGGACTTATGTAGGTACTTATGTAGGGATTAATGTAGGGTCATATGTAGGGACTTATGTAGGGTCATATGTAGAGACTTATGTAGGTACTTATGTAGGGATTAATGGAGGAACTTATGTACTATGTAGGGTCGTAGTTATGTACTTTTGTAGGGTCATATGTAAAACAGTATATTTTTGGTTAGCATATATTGTGCGATAGATAGTAATTAAAAATCGGTAGTAAAAGGTTTGAAACTACTACCTCATTATGATTTTAAGATAATAATAATAATAAATAATCACACTGAAAAATATATTAAATTTTGATTATTTGATTTTCATGATTAAAATTAAAAGAATAGCAGGTAACAGAAATTTATTATTCGCAAATTCAAGTACATTAATTGGTACCGGAAGTGTAACTTGTACATCAAAACAAACAACCCAGTAAGGGGACTACTTTATGAGAAAGGTCTATATGGATTATTTGCGATTTAATTTATTTATTCCATACAGTTTATATAAATATTGGTATGACCTTAGGCATTTTTATTATAAGTACATTTTAAAATTATTTTTTATATAATTTTTACCATATACTTATTAACGTGTACACTGTACAGTAGTTAATGTTTTTTTTAGTTGATATAAACGGTTAAGAACAATTGACCAGCTTTTTGCAGGCGCTATTTACTGCATCTCTGTTGAATTTCTTCATTACAGCGTAACAATAACAAACAATTGTAAACACCCCCCCTTCCTGTGTGACATACTTTCATCACCCCCTCCTTTCCCATACCGCCCTTTTACACCCCCCCCCACACACACACACATACTTCCTACGGTGTATCACACTTTTAAACATCAAGTGTCAATTTTGTTTGCGAAACATTTACTTATTTATTTAAAAAAAAGCATCTCATTACCGTACCTTGGCATCAAATGACGTACCGTGTCATCATCAAATGACGTACTGTGCCATCAAATGACGTACCATGTCATCAAATGACGACCGTACCATCAAAATGACGTACCGTTTCGTCAAATGATGACCGTGTCATCAAATGACGTACCGTGTCATCAAATGACGTACCGTGTCATCAAATTGACGTACCGTGTCATCAAATTGACGTACCGTGTCATCAAATTGACGTACAGTGTCATCATCAATTGACGTACCGTGTCATCATCAAATGACGTACTGTGCCATCAAATGACGTACCATGTCATCAAATGACGACCGTACCATCAAATTGACGTACCGTGGCATCATCAATTGACGTACCGTACCATCAAAATGACGTACCGTGTCATCATCGAATGACAGGCAGTGGCGTTGAATTTTTTTATTTTTCTTTTATTTTGTGATGGGTTTTGTTTTCCCATTGATGCCACATGTCCTGTACACCGCAGACAATAAAACTGACTGGGCCGTAGCCCACGTCGGTTAGAGACCAAACGAACCCATGCAACTGCCTCCTTGGCTTATGTAGTCGAGATGGCCTTGACCCATGTCAGTGGACAATGTCTGGAACCGCAATGTGTTGTCAAATAGACATGACTTAGCAATGGCGGGCTGGTGGAAACAGAGGTGGCCCACATTTTTAAAAAAAATATTGTCATAAAAGCCCTAGATTTTTTTGTAGGTTATCAGGGGGCCCAAGATTGACTGTCGGCAGCCCGGGATGATAAATATTGGTCTATTTAATGGATAGTATAGATTTGGTTTTTCTTTTAGTTGTCGACTTGATAAAAAGCAATCACCCGATTAATGAATCCGATCGTTTGTCTTGTTTGATTCTAATGTGTCGGAGAGTTATCGTCATTTAAATTTTTTTTTCTTGATTATTCAAAATTTCAGCACGTTTTGGTTTGTCGCAAGCATGCTCGTATAACATGCGTCATACACATTGTAATATGGTTCAATTTTTGCGCATGCGCATTTATCTGTTAAAATCTGCACAGGATTATGCATTGAAAAGGCTGAGGTAACACACTATTGTTGTTGTTGTTTTTTTTTAAAACCAGCGTGGATCTAAACTCCAGGTGTTCGGAACTGGTTGGTTACATTGTGACATGCGCGGCGCTATGGCGCAGAGAGGTGGAGGCGGGCGCCATTGCAACAAAAATGTATGGTTACTTTAAATAAAGATAATTTACTGGCAGCATTTCGGAGATTGTCATTATATTGAGTAAATCTAACTCACGTCTCTGTTTTAGCACCTGTTTTGAGCGTAAACATCTAATTGGAAAACAAAAACTTGAAAGGGCCTCTTTTTGCAGTAGGAGAAAGGGGGGAGGGATGCTGAATAGCCA
Organism: Bulinus truncatus; assembly: GCA_021962125.1. Lineage (NCBI taxonomy): Eukaryota > Metazoa > Mollusca > Gastropoda > Planorbidae > Bulinus > Bulinus truncatus. Next base: position 4,065,320 of record JAGDYQ010000057.1, read on the forward strand.
GTCCATAGGGCCCGGGCTCTGATACATTCATCCTTCTAGCTCTCCAGGGGGTTACATAATGTGTATGATGCCCTATTGAGTCAGGGTGTTGGTTTTCTGTAGGCACCGTTTTTTCCTATATAACCTATATTAAAAATATGGTTGTATTTTGGGGCCCTATATCAGACATTTACAGCAATGAAGAAAATTTAAAGGCCGCAGAGGACTAAAGTATATTCATCCTTCTAACCTATTTGGGGTAACATAATGTGTATTTTGCCCTATTGTGTCAGGGCGTTGGTTTTCTGTAGGCACCGTTTTTTCCTATATAACCTATATTACAAATATGGTTGTTTTTGGGGCCCTATATCAGACATCTAAACAATGAAGAAAATTTAAAGGCCCCAGAGGACTAAAGTATATCCATCCTTCTAACCTATTTGGGGTCAACATAATGCTTATGATGCCCTATTGAGTCAGGGTGTTGGTTTTCTTTAGGCACCGTTTTTTCCTATATTACCTATATTAAAAATATGGTTAAGTTTTGGGCCCCATATCAGAGAATTACGGCTATTACCAAAATTCAAAGGCCCCTAAGGCTTTAAGTACATCCATCCCTCTAACTATTTGGTTGGTTACATAATGCTTATGATCCCCTACTGAGTGGGTGCATTGGTTTTCTGTAGATACTGTTTTTCTTATATATCATATATTTAAAATCCGATAATTTTTGGGGCCCAATACCAGAGCTGAAAATTGAAAATATCCAAAGGGCATAGGGGCATTAAGAACCCCTATCCCTCTATATGTCCGGTGGATAACTTTATATGTATGATGCCTTCCTGAATCAGGGCATTGGTTTTCTTAGCACATTTTAAAATGCATCTATATTAATAATATAGACCCAAGTAATTTAAGTTAGCTCATTACTCTACTAGTTAAATTGTTTAGATATTATTTATGATGACCTTTTAAGACAAATTATTAGTTTCTCATTAAACACGCTTTATTCCTATTTTACATTTGTAAATATTAGTTACTTATTGTCTAAAAAAAAGGAATTTTTAAGTTGGCAACAGTAAACAATTTAGGTCGGGAAAAAATATGGTGTTTTTTTTTTAAATATAGAATATAGAGAGGCTTTCTTTTGTAAATAAATGCAACTTAATATTTATGCTTTTTTTCTTTTTAAATGTGTTTATTATAATCAATAGTATAAATTAGTTCTGTCATATATCAATTTTTGTTATTTATAATTTCGTAATAATTGATTATGCTATAATACGAGATTACCGGAACATGGTGTAAACGGGGCTGCCGGGAATTAATCACTATGATGCAATCATACAGTTAAATTAAATAATCATTCACGAGAGGGAAGTCACAGAGGTAAGACTACTCTTGTAGGTACTTTGATAAAATATTCAAAATTGTTTTATCAAAATAAAACTAGTATAGATGAATAGATCTTGCAGAGAACATTCCAAAAACACCTCATTTGTGATTATATCTTAATTATAAGCGAAGTTATAATTTTTTTAGTGATTTTTTTTTACTATAGGCTATACTGTATACAAGAAAACAAGTGACCAAATTTTTCAAAATGTAACTTAAAAACTGCATATCTTGAGAGTCTGTAAAGACAGAATGTTCAAATTTTCGCCACCTATTTGTGATTATGTGTAGATGATAATTCATGTGATGTATATTTATTAAATTTTTATGTTGATTAATAAGAATTAGAATTACGATCAAAAATAAGTATTGCAAGTATTTTGTCAGTTTATATGTGCAAGTGCTATCATCGCCTATTTAAAACATAAATGTGACTTTTAAAAAAATGGCTAAAAGGTCACATAAAATCATATTTTTTATTGGATTTGAATTGAAACATCAAGATAATAAAGTAAAAATTGTGGATTGTGTTTCAGTTGTATTGATTTAATAAGATTGGAAAAGACTTTAAATAGCAAGCTGACATTACTATTTAAAATAGTGTAATGTTCACTTCCGGTAAAGCATGCATGCTAACTTTAAAGTAAAATATCTTTTTTCTGAGACAGGATTTTGCAAAAACGAAACACATTTTTAGATAGTGTAAAGGTCAAAGCATATGAATGTATTAGATTTGTTCTTCTAAATTGAGCTTTGGATACCGAAAAAAAAATAAAACCTAGTTCGTCTTAAAATAATCTCTGTTAAGAAACATGGCTGACACGTGGTCACTTTGAATTAAAATATCTTTCTTCTGAGAGGGGATATCTTAAAGAATGTGCACATTTTTAGAAACTAGAAAAGACGAAGAATATGAATATATTAGTTTTGCTCCGATAAAATAAATATTTCAAACATAATTAATTTATAAACTTACCTGTTGTTACCGAGTAGAAAAATCGAACTTAAATAATGCAGATTTTGAAATAACATTAATTTTCATAAAGGTCTAACTTTTCATGATTTAAATTAATTATTGACACATTGGCCTACGTACTTCAATAAGAAAATTCAAACTATTAATATAAAAGTTTAATATATTTCATTAGATAGAGCTGGTTACTAGCTTTCCAATGATACCTCACTTATTATTCTATGTCTTTTAGAGCAGAAGGTATGATTTTTTTTCAGGTCTAAAAAGGGGATCACTTTTACATAAGGAATATAAAAAAAACCTGTGATCAAAAACTCAATGTGCTTCAGATAAAATTGCATAGTTTTTTTAATTACTGAATGTATATACCTCAAATTTACAACATAGATACTTTGATGTGTTGTGCTTATTGTCAAGTATTAATAAACTAAACGTTTTAAAAAATAAATGAAAGAACAAATTTTTTTATTAAGAATTTGAAGGCCGAAATAAACATTTTTATACTAAAAAAAACTGTAACTTTTAAGCTACAGGCCTCAAATTTTAAATTTATATACTATATAGAATGGTTATTAATGTACTTTATACTATTAAACCTTCATTTTGAAATGTTTAATTTTTTTTTTAATTTGATGGTCAAGATTAACATTTTTATGCTAAATTTTTTATTTTTATTTTTGAACCATGAAAGATAAAAGAGTGAAACTTTCAATTTAGATACTTTAATGAATGGTGATTAATGTGCCTTTATTAAAAAAATTTTCATCTTGAAAAAAAAAATTAAAATTTTTTTTTTTTTAAATTTGACAGCCGAGAATGCCTTTTTTCTTAAAAATGTACAACTTTTGAACTAATTAAGTTATAGACCTCAATTTTTTTCTATAATTTAAAACAGTACAATGAGAATAATTAATTCAAGGCATGGTACTGATCTTGAACATTTTATTTTATTAAATACTTTATAAAAATGAGGCTAATTACGATGGCCGACAGCTGGCATTTTCTTTGCCAATTTATATATTTGGTGCTTGAGAAAGGAATACATGATTAGAATTTTCTGCACCAATTTTTATTAAACATTTTCATGTTTCACTTAAACATTCCATTTGTCATCTAAGTAATTTCTGGACATCTGTATCTGCATTAATTTCAATAAAAACTGCTTCCAGTCACTTGAACTGTTAGCTTGCCATGCTTCCTCACTGTTCTGACATCTATTACTGAAGTTGAAACTCTGAAATGCATACATGATTACTCTATTATGTTTTATAAATACACTGTGTAAAAAATTGCAGTTATTTTTCTTATCAATTAGATTAAAGATAGATGGACATTTATTATATGACTTTAATAATGGCCCATGACAGAAGTTAGTACAAAGTCAGCATGTTATGACTTTTTATTCAGTCATCTTTGTATTTATTTAGACAAAGGAATAATAGAATTTGTTTAAAATCATGACAAGGATGTTGGATCTTGAATAATTGTTAAAGATTAATGTTGATTTAAAAAAAAATGTGTGTGAAATAACAAAAAAAGTTAAACTTGGCTCTTCCTGTCTCTTGGCGTCCGCCATTTTGTTTGTTTATGCTCAGTTTATAGGCCGAAAATCGTAATTTTAAACTGAAATTGAAGCATGAGTGGATTAATAAAATTACTTAGTTAAAAGTTATTCTTATGTTATTTTGAATTTAGAATGCTAAGAATCCAAATAAATATGTTTAAAGATCGTCGCTCTCAGTTTTATATCAATAAAAATGATATTTCAGTGCGGCCGCTATATAATCTTTGTAAAATATGCATCGTAATTCAAACTAGTATAACTTTAAAAGGAAATGACTAAATGAAATAAAATTTCTCACTTATACAAATTAAAGGATGGGGAATTCAAAAATATATGTTTTATTTTCATCGTAAAAATAAATAAAAAGTTATAAAACATCAACTTACCGTTAATTGCCATGTTAATTAAGTACCTAACTCTTGCTTCTTCTAAGACCAAAGGTTGGTGGTTATAGAACCCAAACTCCAAAAAAAAAAAATAATTAAATACAAGTATGTATAATATGTTAGTTGACTCTGTTTAACATATATGTTAGGCCTGACATAAGCGGGGGAAAAGTTTTGGGTCTAGGTTTTTCAGTTTGATTCGAACACGTTACACAAAAAAAAAACGTATTCACCCACACTGTTAATACATAAACATAATTATTGGTGTATACTGTATATACATATATACATTTCTAGCTGTCGTGAATTTCAACTGGTGCATGTATATAATAATGGGTAACATCGCAAGATAAGGATTTTTTATATATGACTTTAAAAATTGGAGTGCTGCTGAAGTGTTCTTGGTCGTTACTGTGTTGTGCGATACACTGTATAAACGAGCTAATCCCGGCTTGTATTCATTGGATTTTTGTATTACCTGGGCCATTTAGGCAGTCAACTATTGCAAACATTGCCAATCATTTAAAAACATAGACATTTTTTAATTTAAAAAAAAGAAACGTTTCAAAATAAATTCTTCCTTTATTATTATTGGAGCATCACTTTGCAGTTTGAGCTCACAGTCATTTTTTTTTGTCTTTCAGCGGCAAATCTTTTAATAGTAAAATATAAGAACTGGTTGAAGAATAATCTTACAAACTTTTGTTTGCTGGTATTTGACCTGATCCACTACCACATCACTGTCAAAGTCTTCATCTGCTGACATGGACTCACATTCAGGTAACTGTTCAATACATTAGTTAAATTAAGTGGATTAAAAGGATTGGGCTATAAATGTGTGAATGTAGGCCATGTCTTATACATTTCTCAAATGTCATAAATAAATTAATTAATTTAAAAACTCTTTAAATGGTTACATTTTTGTGGTTTATAAATTTACTTTGTCTCATAATAAGGGAAAATTATTCTTTTTTAAATCTACAGGATTAAATGTCAGGGCTTGTAAAATATAAAAGTTTATTTGAAATGAACATTTGTGTAAATCTTGCATTGAATTATAATGTTTGTTTACCAAACTTGTAGTGTAATTTTTACCTTAACATTATTTTTCAGAAAATGTTCAGGGTACTGGTGATAAATCCGATGTTGTCCCATTGTCTGGTAATTTGAAAATTTTTTTTTAAATCACTAGTCAACATTTAACATAGATGTCCCATTTTCCCTGGGATATTTCGCGTAAACCCATCCTATGTCCCCAAATGATCAAGAAAGATCTCATAATTGTAAGGAAGTATCCCATATTCTGACAAGTTTGTACATTTTCCTATACCCATTCTGAATCTAAATTTGTTCTAAATGACCTCAGGCCACTTAATAATTGTTTTTTCTTTTAAATGCTATATTTAACTTCTTTAAAAAGGTGTTATTAGTAGTTTAAAGAATAACTTTCTTAAAATGGGGAAAGTAATATTAACGTTATTAGTGAAAATGATGTAGTTTTTTTATATGTGAATTTTAGAAACTAGAGACAAAGTTTTATATTCATCTGAAGTTTTAACTGTAATACTGTACGCTTTTTTCTACAACCGTCTTTTCCGATTTACTTATTGGTCCTTTCTTTTTCTGATATACGTTTGCTGTGCAATTTATCAACTATATATTGTTAGTAGTTTAATTTTTATGAATGATAATGTAATTTGTTCCAGTTTGGACTGTGAAATTATTAGTACATAACTGACTAAAACTGTTGCATTGTTACCTAGTGTCTATATACTTGGCAGTTATAGAAAGTATACTAATGAATACTGTCAATTTTTTTTATTTTTCTGACATCTCGATCGATTTTTTAATAAGGGATTAATTGTTCCTGTGCTGAATAGTCTTTTTTTTTGTTGATGAGTTGATCAATATCTAGCAGACTGGGTGATGAGTTGAAGAGATTTTCAGTGTGAAATTGGTATAGAACTTATAAAAAGAATTGCAGTGGCATCTATTAATTATTGTAGCTTTAAGTTTCATTAATTTTTTTTTTTACAATTTGGAATTTCATTTCAAAACAGTGGTTTGCCCACACTTGTTGACTTCCACTGTGATAGTCTGCTGTTACATGTGCATATATAGAGATAAGCATTATTTTATAATATAATGCATTAACCCAGCTATTTTAGGAGTAAATTTGAAGAATAGAATGTTCATGTTTAAAAAAAAATTGTTCTTTATTTCAAATAAAAATGATTGTTTGATCAGAAATCATTTTTTGACCGAAATTTAGCTGTCATATTAAAATTAACTTTCTTTTTTCAAGAAACGGTAAAGAAGCTGACATCCTTGAGTGGGGCATGTATACTGTTATCTATTAAAGTATTGCACTTAATTTTCTTTACAATAAGAGTGCAATGAGGTGAACTATTTCAGGCTGTAATTTTTGTACATTTTTGTCAGTTTGGGCACATAAATTTATTTTTCTTATAGTCCCCGTGAGGATAACATTTTTTATCTCTTGATGCTTTAAATTCCTCTGAAATTTGAAGTGCCCTTCTTTCATCCCTACTATAGCCGATTCTGCAGTGCTATGGAGGAGTCACTAGCTCCCAGCATTATAGTGTGTGTGAAAAATTGTTCATCATTTTTCCTATTAACATTTTATTTTTGAGACGGATTACGGCAGTTTTAATAAATCCGGTTCCAATTAAAATGTGTCAGATTTAAGCCAGATTTCTTTGTTGTTTGACATTTTGGTGTAAGAAATTTTTTTGGCGCATCAAAATTTTGAAATATTTAGCGCGATACAATTAAATTAAAACAATAACTTCCTTTCTTTCTTTCCTGCATTTTCAAAAATACAATAACATAGATCGCTTTTAGTTTTATATGTAAGTAAAAATATATTAAATAGGAAGATTTGAATCCTATTTAGTCTAGTAGTAATACGACACCTTAATTTCCGCTACTTTTGATTCCGTGTTTTCTATAAACTATATTTAGAATAAAAGTTTAACTTTTTTAAAGAGCAGACAACGATCTATATTTGGGTGTTTAAAGTTTTAAAATAGTTCAATAATTTATTTTTCTGCAATTTTTTTAATTTAGTGGATTTTGTCACAATTTGGATAAAATTCCTCGCAAATTTTGATAAATGACTTGAAGATACATTTTTAATTGAGCATTAAAGTGATATTGATTTAGATTTGAAATGCATTTTAATTTGTTTTTATGGGAAATATTCAGATAATGATTTAAAGGAAAGTATGAATGAAATAAGGTTTGGTGACGTCACGATGGAAAACTAAAGAAAAATAAGCTATCAGGTGGTGTCACAGTATATATATATATATATGTTGGAATTTATTTATTAATAAACTTGTTTATTATACTTTGTAAGATATGTTACCCATTTCTTTGTTTGATTGTAATAGAAATCAAGTTAAATTAGGTAGGCTACAGCTTAATTAAAATAAAAATTTTAAACAAAGAACCTGTTATTTTGACAGAGTTATCTTTCTTAACTCAAGATTGGGGACGGGGTTTTAGTCACAGTCTTCAAGATCTAAATGGTTAATACTGTTTTTTGCTATTTAGAACTTAAAAAAATAAATTTTTGTTCTATTTTTCATTCTTATATATTTTTATGTTAGTTGAGAAATTACTACTTCGTTTGGAAGTTACTATTTAATTCAGTAAAATCCGGTTCCTGTTCCGATTCCGGCAGGATTCAAATATTAAATCCGATTCCGGTTCCAATTCCTGCAGGATCTAAAAATTACAATCCGGTACAGCCCTAATTTATTTTATTCGTAACCAGTTTTTTCCTCGCTGGAATTGTTGGTATTTTTTCCTTCACTTTAAAAGAAATGTTTTTAAAACTTTTAATAATGAAGAGTATAAAAGCTGAATAAAAATGTTAATAAACTTTCAGAACCTCCAGTTCCAACAAAAGAACTCTCTGTAAATTTAAGGGATAACAAAGAAGAGACACATCAGAGGTAATATACGTTTGTAATTGATATTCAGAAAGAATATTTGTTGGGCTTAATTTCAGAATAATTTTAAAAATTTAACATGGGGGTGGGTGGAGGATTAAATTTAGTTCCTAATTACATTGATCAATAGACACAGGGTTTGAAAAAAAAAAAAAAATCCAGGCTGTTGGACAACACAATTGGCAGACACCTTTTGAAAAACTGGAATTTGAACATTTATTCTTAGTACACTAAAATATTTGAATGCATATTAATTTTCTCAAATAAAGGGCAAAACATCACATGTCAATTTTCATGATTTTTTTTAATGGGGGGGGGGGCTATTTTTTTTTAACCTTTTGCTGCATCATCACTAACCCCCTGTTTTTTGCATTGGGATCCCATATATGTATCAAAATTTGTGCCCTATATTCTTACTCAGCACATTTTTTTTAGTAAATTTACCTTTTTTTTTATTTTGCTGACCTGGATTTATTCCCTTCCAGTTTTTCTGTGGCCGGCCTTTTTTTTTATTTTGCTGACCTGGATTTATTCCCTTCCAGTTTTTCTGTGGCCGGAGAAAATTTGGATAAGCTACCTTCACAAGGTATTTTTTACTTAATGTATTATTTTTCATAATATGTCCATCAAATTCCAGCTGTTAAAGTTTAGTTTTTCCATGTTCATAAAACATTAACAACAATTAAAAAAAAATACACATGTATATACTTACTTTGAAATCATCTCTTCAGAAAACACACACAATAATACAGTTGAACCTTGTGCACTAGATCTATGGATTTCAACGTAGAAAATTAGGGAAGCAAGACATATATGCATAATGTGAATACATGTATCACTTGATTAAAACACAAAGTGAGGTTGGAGATTATAACTCAAGCAATAAATAAACTCTTTTTTTCACTAACAGCTATAAATAACTTCTCCTAGCTTCCGCTTAAAAAAAAAATTTTTATTTTTTTTTTTAAAACATTGAAAATCCACATTCATATCTTTAACCCACAATCCAGTCGTCTTTTCCAACTCTGGCCAGATCAAAACATTTTGTTTTGACAAACAGAAACAATCCGTGTCATTCATTGCCAGCAGCCTGTGGGAGTTGGGAGATGAGGAAAATTGGTGACTCTCTGCCCTCCCTCCTTCCATCATTGTTGTGCTTTGCTGAAGTTTATAAATATATATGTGTGTGTGTATAAACTTGTAAATAATTTTTTTCTAGTATTACATCTTTGTACATATTCTAGTGTGATTCGTTTACGAATGTATGTTCTTTTGATCTAAGTTTTTAATGTCAGACTTAACGGCTGTGTGGTATAACACTAATGCCAACCAGAAGGTCTCGGATTCTAGTCCTGAAGATAAAATAAAATGCACATAATTTCATGACTTTTTTTTGTTGTACCTGAGTAACTAAATATGCTACCATTTGTTTTATGTTAGCCAATTTTGACCACAATATAACTGCAGAAGTGTAAAAGAAGTATTGCTGAATCTAGTTAGCCTTATAAAAACAACTTGAGGTATTGATGATGAAAATGCACCTGAAAAGTAAAGACCATGTCTGAATTGCTATTAGATAAACTTGCAAGTGTTTCAACTGACAAAGCACCTTCAATGATAGGAATAAACCAAGGTCTCCTTGATTGATTAAAAAACAAACTGAAAATTCTGCCCTTCTACCATAAACATTGCATAATTCAACAGCATCTCATGGCTAATAATTTAACCTGAAAAAAAGCGGGTGGATTTTTTAGATCATTATATAACATTTAAACTTTACAGAAGAGCTGCAAAGAAGCCATATTACAGAAGAGTTTCCCAAATATTTATCCCTATGATATGTTTAGAGACAGATTTAATGATATCTAATGCTTTCTGATTTATACTTATAGATGAAAAAAAAATTGTTTGGATCTGTCTAAATTTTTATAGCAGGAAAGAATGTTGATTTATTTTTATATTTAGTTCATTTATTTGATAATTACTAACAGCTATTTTTGCTCTTTTAGCTACATTTCAAACAGAGCTAAGAAATTCATATCTGTATATTTCTTTGGGAAGCTGTATTTGCTAGAAGTTGATCTAAGTCTTTTCAAACGGATAAATTTGAAATATTGAGGTGTTGATCTGCACGCATACTTAGAGAATGATTAGCAAGTTTGCAGTTCAATTACTGCTGTTATTATATAGATATAAAATATCTTTTTTTTCTAAGGATATAAATTATATTGCAATTAGTATTTTGAACTTAACTTTTCAATAAACAAAACTTACGATTTTAGTATTTTATTTTATTCAGCCATTCAAGAGGAAGTTGGGACTACATCTGAAGATATAAATCTGACAGGTATTTTTATTCTTATTTATGCAAAGGCGATACCCTCACGTGAAAGTAGACAGAACGCAAAAATAAAATTTACTATTGCACTCAATTCTATGTAAGTAATTAAATATCTTATAGGTAATCATCCTCAAGTGTTTGATGTCAATTTTGTTGCTCTACCCTCTAGCACTTCATATGTCTGTTTAGAAGGTATGTACCATTTTTAGATCAAATCAAATTTTGGCACCACATTATATACTGTTGACACAGTAGACTCAAAATAATCACAGTCTATTGATAAAATCCATTCAGTCACTAATTTATTTTCCTACAAACATTCAGTTCAATTTACCATCAATCATATGATTACTTATGATCTATTTTTTATTATTTCTATAAAATTAATGAAGATATTCCATGGTTAAATTTTCCTAAATAATCCATTCATACTTTTACTAAAGGTTTTTGTCATATCATAGCCAAATGCAAATGGCCCAGAATGGTCAATTTTCCAGCATTGTTTTTTTTTTATACAACCCTTTATGACTAGTGTGCTATTTTTTAGATTTAGGGCTTATGTATATGATAGTAAAAGTTTTATTAGCAGAATATTTTCAGGCTGTAATTAGACAATATTTTACATATAACTCATGCTAATTGTAAAATTAATCTAAAAGATTAATAATTTGATTGCAAGCTGTATTTTTTTTTTAATTGAAGGTAGAAATAAAACTGATTTTTGGCGATGGGAAACAAAAGAGGACTTTGTACCCATCAACATGACTCAAAAAAAAATAGGTGAGAGGGGAAAAAAAAATCACATTTCTACTTAGATATAGTGTGTATTCTTACTCTTTGAAATATATTTGAGACCTGTGATGGTTCAAATTTACAATTTTCTTCTTTTTTTACCTTCTAGTAAAAATTCCAGAACTTGGTGGTTTTATGGATTCAGCAGGTATATTTATTCTTTAAAATAAATAGAAATGGCATTTTTTTAAGTATAAAAAATAATTTATTTGAAGGTATTAAAAGTGATCTGTAACCAATGATTTATGAACAACTTTCTTTTTTTCATAAAAATTGTAAATGATTATATCCTGCTATCATATGCATGAAACTGATATGATAACCTGTATGATAAACTTATTTTATATCACACATAATAATAAATTAAAGAAATTTATTAAAATTTTATTACTAACTTTTGCATCATATATATATATATATATATATATATATATATATAAAATTAATAAATTGAAACTTGAAAATCTCAACCAAAATGTTATTTTTCCTTTGAATATAATTTTTTAAAATGATTCATCACTTAAAAGTGGTAAAAATTATTATACATGTATATCAAGCTTTTCCTTTTAGCATTAGAATTATTTTGAAAAAAAAAATGATTGAAATTTCTTAAGTAAAAAGACATTTTTAACTCTACATAAAACTAACTTGATGGCCCAATTAGTTCATTTTAACCCAAATGTGAGTTAAAATAAGATGCCTAGTACCTGACAATATTTTAAAGCAGATAAGGTGATATATATATATTGCTATTAAGAAGAGATTAGTAGATGACTGATCTGTTTTTCTTTTGATTACCTTCATAAATGGTGGATAATAGGATTACTGGTGTATAGGATAATAGAATTAATTTTTATGTACACTCTAGATTATTCATTTAATTTTTTCCATTTCTTTTTCAGATAAAAGTCTTTCCAGGGATTTAACTGATAAGTATGATGTAAGTGGCACTCATAGTCAAGCAAATGATGACTTAACAAATTTAGGGCTTAAGAGAAAAGGTAAGAAAACTTAGTCATGAATGCTTTATGTATGTTTATTCTGAAATAAATTAGACTTAAGGTATAATTTTGATATTGCTTATCTTAAAATGTAATGTAATTAATATATGGATTTCTAATTTTTAAAATCAAAGATTTTTTTCACTGATTTTTCTTTACAGTCACCTTTTTTGAGAACCTGGATGTTATTTCTGAACAAGGTTGTGGGGTTTCTGATGTTTCTAAACATGAAAACCCTATAAGTACTGAAAATAAGGTGATGGGTGACAATGGTGAGTTACATTTCTATATCTTAGCTACATCAGGGTATTTTTATCATAGAAGGGTCATATGATAGGAAACAAAAATTGCACTGGTTAAAATTAATCTGGAACGGATGACAGAGTGGTGTAAATACTGTCTACCTTAGAGTCCTGGGTTCGATCCCCGTTGAGAACCATGGGAATGTTTCCAGGTAAAAAAAAGTCCACCCAGCTTTAAATGGGTACCTGACTTAAGTTGGGGAAGTTAAGGCAGCTGGGCATTGTGCTAACCACACAATCCTATAACGAAATTGACGGGAACTCGAAATTCGTTTGTAGTACTGAAAATTTGTTACACTGAAATGGGGGGGGGGGTCATTTTCTGTTCTTAATATGTGGATAAGTTCATTTGGGTATCAATCCAAATATATTTTGACATTTTACTCATTTCCCCAAAGATATTTAGCTAAAACACTTAATCTACCAAACCGCTGTTTTTCGCTTGTTACGATTTTTTTCCATACCGCTGATGTTTACTTAGCAACTTTACCATGGAATCAAATCACTATGCAGTGTGAGAATTTAATAATAATGCAAATTTCCGGAAGTACGTTAGCTTTATTATTAATGCTTGTCGAGTTTTTCGGCTAAATTGATTTTGTGATAGTTGTTTACGATCTATAAAATGTTAATCTTAGCAGCTTGAAAAGTTAGCAAAAATGATCGAAATTTATTTATTTTTACAAATTTTACTATTTATTTGATGATCTTGAATGATATACAGATTAGAACTTGATTTATTATTGAATCAGTTGACATATTGGGTGATGAAAGCAGTACAGAGACGATGATTGGGATATCGCTAACAACTAAAGACTCTTAGACACAGACTTCAATTTTGACTTGACGCATAATTTTGTTCCTGTATTTTTTTTTTAATTCCACTTATCTTATTCATATTAAATATTTTTCTTATAAATCTACAATCAATTTTGTCTCTGTGTTGAAATTTTTAAGTTAATTGATCATTCATTATTTTTTTTATGAATTTTTAAAATATGACACCCCTCAAAAGCAGACGGGGGCCCCCAAAAAAAGTTGGGAGGGAGGAGGTGAAATTCTAGGGGAAAGTCAATAGATTCAGTGATAAAGGTACGAATCAACCAAGACAAAACTCCGGTATCTAAGGGTATTGCGGATTCTGTCTGTATCACTGGTATGGTATTCTAATGAGAACATATACACCAGTCAGGATTTCTGCTGCAGAGCAGCGAAAGTTTTCAGTTTCGCTGCTTGCAGAGTTTTTTCCAGAGAGCTACATTTTCTGTCAGGATAAACAAATAAATGGCTGCTTAGAAACGTTGATTCGAATAAAAAGTTATACAAATTAGTATATGTTCATTAAAAAACAACAACAAAATGAATTTTGACAGTAAAACAAGAATTACTATAAGTTTTGGCCAGCAACTGTCTTTTTATATAATTTTCTGAAAGGAAAATATACATATTCTACAAATGAAATTTCTTTCGATCGAGGCGCTGTCTGAAAACATAAATGCTATTAAATAGATGTTTGGCTGATCCTGAAAACGAAAAAAATGAATAAAAAGTAAAAAAAAAAAAAAAACAGTTTTCCATTTCCAACTGGACAAGTGATTAACAATGAGAACAAAAAGGCACATGGGATGCAGCATTTTCTGCTTTTTAAAGTATCGTTTTTTTTATTTCACTAGCAGGAAGACAGTGCTAAGCAATAATAAAGTCTTCTTTCCAGTGAGTTGTTTCGGCGCTCACTGTTTCGTTCCAGTGTATATACTAGAGTTTCGCTAAGTAAAAACTTCCGCGCAGAAGGTTCCGCACTAAAGTGTTCCGTCTTGGTGGATTCGTACCTTAAATTTTCTTTCCGTTTATTTCTTATTAGTTTAGCTTTTGGTACTTAACACTAACGGTCATTGAACTAAATGGCGTAAATCGTTTATTTTTGTAACAGTTATTCAACATGACTTACTTCCCTTAATTTGTAAGACCCGTAAACAATGGGCTTCTGACGGCTCTCTTACTCATATTGCCCCATCTATTAAACAATAAAATAATTAAAAAAGAATATATATGTTTATTTTTTTAACTAGAATAAATTTTATTACAATTAGACAAAAAAGTATAGTTGTATCACAAAAAGGTCATATAAATCACTCACTTCCTGTATTATTAATGAAATACAGGTACCAGTAGTTTGTTTAAATATTGATTTTTTAAATCCTGCGATCGTGGTTGTCCTATGACATCTTAACATTTCTTGATTTCCCACCTATCTAAAACTCTCATCCCTTCCCCGTATGTAATTGTGCCCCTCTATTTCTTCCCCTCCCAGACTACACTTGACTCAGAACCGCACATGGTGGAATTAATTTTTACTGTCCTCATCAGTAGAGTTAAAGGTTACCATAACATCTTACTCCTCACACAACTCACACTCCCCCCTCCCATTATCTAGTAATTGTGAATTTTGCTGAAAGTTAGAAATTAGTCAAATACATTTTTTTTTGTAAGGGGATAAAATTAAATATTGGCAAAACAGCCGTTTTTTCGCAATACTAAAAATAAGAAATTCGTTACGACTTTTTTTAACAGATGTTATATAAGCAAAGGGAAAGGTCCGAAAAAAAATTAGCTGTACTGAATATTTCATGAGGTTATAGAAACAGATGAATTCTACACTTCATCTGCCCTGATGGTCCATTAGGGCTAAGGGAACTTTTTTTTTTCTGAGTCAAGTTATCCACATTTTAAAGTCCATGAAATCATTTTAAAATATCCTATTGTTGTAAATAAATCACCTTATTTAATAAGTTATTCTGTTCATTGATTTGTTTTGTTTTTCGAAAGTAAATAAAGAAGCTACCAAATCTCAGCATATGCAAAGATCAACAAAAGAGGGTGCACAAAGGAGTGTTCCAAGAGGTAAATTTTCTATATAAATAAAAATGTAAACAGGATTCAGGCTATTAATCATAATCAGGAAATTACTTGGCGTGTTGATTTATACATTTTATATACACATCACATCTATAATATTATTTTAAAAATATTTAATCCATCGGTTTGGTAAAACTATTTTTTTAACTTCTCTTTACTTTTTTTTTTTTAACCACGGAACGTAATTCAAAAGTCACAGAGTGCTAACATATATTGTCAGTATTTGTTTAAAAATAAACCAAAAGGCCTTGTGCAAACTTCTAGTTCGTTTTAAATTAACAGACAGTATCATAAAATAATTCTTATTGCTTTAGTTTGCTAATTATTATTTCGTCAGTATTTTTTTTTTTATCAAACTTGTAAACAGGATTCACGCTATTAATCTTAAATCCGAAAGCCTTGCATTAATAAACATAATAAATTTAGAAACCTTCGTTTCTAAATAGTGTTAGTATTATTTGGTTAATAGTTTTAAATGATTGATAATTGTTCTTTTTACTTGTTAATATTTTCCATTAATGGATGTTTCATTTATTACATAAGTGAGTAAGAATGATATGATAGTAGCTAAAATAGAACTATACGTGGAAAAAATCTGATTACTTCTTAATAATTCAAAATAATTGCTTCATGAAAACATTCTCATACTGTCAACTATTTCTTACTCTGTCTTGGCCTTTAAAACTTTTATATAAACATGAAGCTTTTGGCTTGTACTTAAAATGCTGAAAAGTCAGATGAATTATGATATAAAATAATCGTGAAAAAGTGTATTTTTTTCTGAAGAATCTAATATATTTTAGAAATTTTACAAATTTGCTAATTTTATACATTTCCTATAACCAAATGTGTGCCATTTCGACACACATAGAAATGGTATTAGGAGTTTTACATATATGGTGTATTAATTTAGTTCTTTTTTTTAATTGTCTCTCATTTTGCATTTTACTTCTCATTTGATATGAAATTTTGTTCAATAGACTAGGATTCTTTAACTCAACACTTGGTTTAATTTTTCTTTTTTATCATTTTTTTGTTTGTTAAAAAGATGATGTTTTGATTCATTCTTTTTTATTTTTCAGAACCCACTCCAGCAAAGAAATTATCATTATTTATATCTGAAGTTTGTGGTTTATATTTTAGTTTAAATTTACAAAAAAGTATAACAGCTTCACCATTGAAACATTTTTACGTAAGTACCATTTATTTAGCAAAAAAAAAAATTGTGTCTTATTCTTCAAATTTAATTTCATATTTTACGATCTTGATACATGTATTAGTGATATTGCTCAATGTAAATTTATGTAAAAGGACTAAAACATGTACAGGTATTCATATTTTTCCATTATTATTAATATACAGTGAAATGTGGTTATTACGAATGTCAGTGTAAAGAAATATTCAGTACAGCAAATTTTTTTTTTGCCCCTTCCCCTTCGCTTATCTAACATCTGTTAAAAAGTGCTGTTGTAACAAATTTCATATTCTCAGTATTGCGAACAAAATAGCCGTTTTGTAGATATTTAATTCCACCCTTGCCAAAAAAAAAATTTTAACCTTTAACCTCTACTGGTGGACATGGTAAAAATTAATTCCACCAGGTGCAGTCAACTTGGGACGGGGGGGGGGGGGCGACACAATTGCCTAACCACTAAATGGGGGGGTGACAGAAGGAGCGTTTTTAGCAATGGTAGGAAAGGGGAGGAGGTGGAGAGAGCTAGGACGTCATGTGACAACAACGTGAATGTATGGAACGTCACAAGGTCGCCGGATTTAAAAAAAACAATGATGTTCACAAACTACCGGTACCAGTATTTAATTAATAATACAGAAACAGAAGAAAAGATTAGTGATTTATCTGACCTTTTTGTGATAACTATACTTTTTTAATTATAATAAAAATTTTATTCCTGTTATAAAAATATAAATATATTTTTAATTATTTCATTTGTTTAATTAATAAATGAGACCATATAAGTTAAAGAGCCGCAAGGCACATTGCACAGGTTACTCATAATTAAGGGAAGTAAGTCATGTCGAATAAGTGTGACTAAAATAAATGAGTTACGCCCCTTAGTCCACTTACTGTTGGGTCATTTCATGTCAACTCAACCAGTGGTGTTCACCCGACCCCCTCAGATCTTCCTGAAATTTTCAGGGCTTGTGGTACATTCAAAGTTGAGTGATTCCTGAAAATTTCAGGCCATTTGGTCAAAAACTTTCTGAGATATGATTTTTTTAATTTTTAAGGGTAGTCGCGAGTGTGCGTGACATTTACATTTTCGCGATATTTGACCGTGAATATTTCAAAAACTAAAATAGGTATCAGGCTGAAATTTTCAGTATTTACTCATTGTTTTGTCCTAAGTTGCATGATGTATTTATCTTAAGTCTAGCTTGCACACAGAATGCCCTAAAAATTTCCAAACATTGCACTTCAGACAGTTTTCATCAATATTTGACTCTGTATAGCCATACCGATTGGGCATTTACACCTGGGTTGAAATAATTCCAGCATTCATTGCAATTTAAACCCACAAGTAAAGTGTAAATTTTAAAAAATGTGTCTAATGTAACAATGTATGGCAATTACAAAAAGGTGCTGATAAATATCAAAATGTTCTTTAAACATTAAATATGGCTGCATTCAAGGATAGGCACCGCAGCTTAGGCTCACATTTTTACTTTGTAAATCATATGAAAGATCTCTATTGATCTAAGGCAGGGGTGGGGAAAATGGGACCCGTCAGAGTATGCATGTACATGTCCCGAACCTATGTCGATTTTGATTTTCTTTGTTTAAAGTTTTCGCAATATTTTTAAAAATTTTATTCCAACTATTTGATTAGAATCTAGGGATATTAAATCGGATTTATGGCTCCAGAATATTAGTTAGAGTTAGTTCATTCGTCGTTATAATCATTATGACAGGTAACAATAAATTTTTGTATACATAATTATAATTAGTAACTGATTTACTTTGTATTTTAAAATGTAATGCTATAATGTGCATGTGTAATAAAGAGCTAATGAGAAATAAAATTACCAATCAATGGTTATTATCAATAATTCATATTTTCATTCGTTGTAAATTGTAAGTGAAGTAGACATATATGCTTCCCGCCAATAACAATCTAGGTTTTAATGTGGCCGTCCATAGAAAAACATAGCCCACCCCTTATTTAAGGCAAACCTTTTTGGAGCATCAAGTTCGAAATTCAAACAAAAAGCAACTTATTTATAGCAAAATGCCAACACTCCAATTAAACCTGAAAAAAATGGGTTTTGTTTAGCACAACAAAACACTCTTGCCTTAAATAAAAGTATAGTTATCACAAAAAGGTCAGATAAATCACTCATTTATTCTTCAGTTTCTGTATTATTAATTAAATACTCATACCGGTAGTTTGTGAACATTATTGATTTTTAATTCATTTAGAAAATATTAGCCGCTTCAACTTTAGCATATTCCTTGCCCTGTAAGAAGGAACATGATTGGCCCAAACAATTGAAACGTAATAAGTTGTCAATAAATTTGCATATCATTTCTTAGGGGAATTCTGAAAATCTTATATCTAGGCTTAAGTTCTATGCCAGCGGCATTATGCGATAAGTAAGTTAGTGAAATGTTCAAGAACAGACGAAAATACATTTCAATGATGTAGTATCATATTATTGATTAAGTGAGCCGATTGTGGCATAAGTTTGCCACCACTGATCAAAGGTAAATAAAAAAAGTCTACTTTCTGAGATTTTTTGTTTTTCCTTAACCAGTTATGATTGAATTTAATAATACACATCTATAAAAACCGAACTCATGCCACTTTCATATGAACTAAGAAAAAAATGCTATGGAATTTCAAATGGACAAAAGAATATGAACCCTGTATATTCATTTTTATTATCTAGATTGAAAAGCAATACAACACTTTGAAAAGGATTGATGAAAAAGGGGATGTAATACCAGCATGTCTACTAGATTCCCTGGCTTGCTATTCAAATTGTAGCATAGGTATTGAAGTTACCCGATTATTTAAAGAGTATAATGACTCACCAAAAAAAGAAATACAACATTTTTGTTCCAGTAAAATTAACCGTAAGTTTTCAAATTTTATATATTTTTAGAGCTTACATTATTACACAGGTTTATATTATTTTATGAAGTAAATTAAGGTCAAAAAATTATTATTTAAGTTCCTTGAAAGATAAGCTGTTCATGTATTAATATTTTAAACCATTATGGGGTGCTTTTTGTAGTGCCCTTTTTCATCCTTTCCCAATGGCTATGGATGTACCACAGAAGACTAACTGACTGTATTTGCTGGCATTTAAACGTGTATTGGACTCACAACTAAAGTGTCAGTGAGTCACTTAGGCCAAGTAATAATAGAATAACCTAAAAGGTCATTACAAGACGCCGGAGTGAGAAAAAGGGGTGGATGTAGCATCTGACCTTCACCTGGTGGTAGCCAGAGTGAAGTTGAAACTAAAAAGAATTCCCAGTGGCTTGTGAGACAGAAGATTCAAATACATTATTAGCCTTCTGAAAGATCCTAAGCTAAAAGAAAAGTTCAACTTTTTGCTGAAGAATAGAGACTTCAAGAACTGGTTGCAGAAAAAACAGTATAAAGTTAATATATGTGTGTGTGGCATAAAGTGAAAGAGACATTACAGTCATCATACAAGAAGGTAATGGGGGGCAGAGAAATGTCACCAGAAAGAGTGGAAGACAACAGAAACTGAACAAGACGAACGTTGGGAGGGAAAAGAAGGCATCAGTCAACAATAGTAAAACCAGAGCAACAAAAGGCAAGAAAAGTGAAGAGGAGTATTAGGAAAAACAACAAAGACTAGATGGACTGGAAGCTGAGAGAATAGGGAGCACATAGCTGGAACATGAAACTACTATAGATCATAACCATGAGACTATCCTGGAAGACTACTAAGCCAGAAAGACCCATACAAGACTAGCAATAGAAAACCATTAGTTTTCCTTCTTGAAAAATTGACTGGATCATGAAGAAATCTACCAGATAATGAAGGAATGGACATGTAGACATTATTGAGCTAACTCCATGGTCTGGAATTCACTTATGATCTTGATACATTATTTTACACAGCCCACAATTGATGCAGTATGACACCAATAAAGTGTCAGCCAAAGTTAAGTCTCATTATCACCAAAGACAAAACCTATAAATTAACTACACCAGTACAAATCCTATCACTTTGCATGAAAGCCAGTTGGAAGAAGTTAAGTCCTTTGTTTGCATGGGTAGCGTTATTGATCCACAAAGGCGTCAAATTATCCAGAATCAGTAGAGCAAGAGCAGCCCCCCCCCCCCCGAAAGTAGTCATTAGCAACTAAAATTCAACTTTTTAACACCAATGTCGAATCAGTCCTACTATATGGAGCAGAGATGTGGAAGATGTTTAAGACTAAAATAATGAATATGCCAGCCTTACCAACAGCTGTGCCTCAGAAGAATCTTAGAAATCTGCTGGTCTGGCACCATCTGCCAACTTTTTAGAAAAGACCTGCCAAATCTTAGCTGAAGAAGTAATCAAAAAGAGGCAATGAGAATGGCTAGGATCAAGCAACCATTGTCACAAGGCAACAAATGAGATGGAATCCCCAAGGTATACGGAGGAGAGGCCACCCAAGAAAACATAGCCGCGAGACCTCTGAAGCTGACACCTCAAAGATGAGTTAGTCCTGGAATCAGCTAGATAGGGTGGCAAATGAAGCTCTGGGGATCTGCTGTTGGTGGCCTATACCCTGCCAAGGGCGATAGCAATGAAGATGTATTAAATTCTTGTGATGTTTATATAAAGGGATTTAGCGTAAAAAGATTATGTTGTCACAGGAATTGCAGATTCATTAAAGTGCAAATATTGCATAAAGCTGTAAATTTTACCAACAAAAGTAAGAGAAATTCTTTTAAGATTTAAAGTATTAAATAAAATAGAGATACAGAAATTTTTAGGCATATTGTTGTGTTTAATACTCGATCAGCTACTCGAAGTATCTTAGCAGCAGTGGTTCAAACCTATTCAAGACCTACAAGAAAGGGGAGGGGGTAGGAACTGTTTTGTTGCTTGATGTATCGGCAACAAAAGCTTAAGTTACATTTGTGCATCACATTTTTGGTGATGGCCATTGAGGTATCGGTGGTCATCATAGCTTGTTATACAGTATAGTCACATTATCACCCAGCCAATTTTTATTTATTTTTCTCTTGATTATTGATATGTGCACTAACATTTAAATGACTTTTTTTTAAACTAACAGAAATTAAACATGCATGGCCTGAGATGAATAAACTACTCAAAGCTAATGGTGATGAAGAAATAAAGCTCATACATTTAGTTATTTGGTACGAGGAAGACTTTGATAAAATCAAGGATTACATAGATGAATTGCATTGCCAATACCGTTTATGTAACTTTCCGTTTCCACTTTGGATTTCTTTGAGCATTCCACACAATAGCAAATGGATTTTCCTGCAACAAGACATGATAAATGCAGCACCAGATTTAGCTACGAAGATACTAGAAAAGATTGATGCATCAGGAGGAATTATAAATACAAAACCTAAATGGATAAATAAAATACTAAAAAAAAATATTTAAAAAAATAAAGCCTAAATAGTTGTTTTTTTTTTAAAGTAATGTTCCGTAAGCGGGCCATCGGGGCATTTCTATAACCTCTGCATTTGAAGGGATTGTGTGGTTAGCACAATGCCCAGCCGCCTTTACTTCCCCAACTTAAGGTCAGGTACCCATTTAAAGCTGGGTGGACTTGTGGGACGACTTTGCACCAAATTTCATCTGGGAAAATTCCATTGGTAACACCGAGGATTGAACCCAGGACTCTTAGGTCGATAGTCAAGTATCTACACTACTCTGGGACTGGTGGTTGTAGCGTGTTGAGAGCTCAACGGTCGACAGAGTCCTGGGTTCAAAACCTTAGTGAGAACCTTGGGATTTTTTTCAGGTCCCCAAGTCCACCCAGCTTTAAACGGGTACTGACATTACGTTGGGAGAGTAAAAGCGGCTGGGCGTTGTGCTAACCACATAATCCACTTATATGCCGAGGTTACTGAAACAGATGAATTCTACATTACATCTACCCCGATGAGCCCTTAGGGGCTTAAGGTAACTTTACTTATTTATTAAAGGATGTTCTAATTTATGTCTCTTTACTTTTTCTTACTTTTTTATGTATGCTTATTGTAATTGTACTATTTTATTGATATCTTCTTGCAAGAAATTTTCTTTTAAATTGAGCTTTTTATGGTTAAGGGGTTATCATTTTATTTTTGTCAACAAATAAGTTGTGATGGGTGTTTTGAAGTTACACAATTTTTTACAAGGAGGATAGGGGCCGATATAAAATGTGCTACAATTTTTTGATGGACTGTAAAGAAAACCTTTTATTTATTTTGTAGTTGTTCAGAATATTTGATGACAATTATTGTTCATGGTGAACATTATTTTAATTCATTTTGCTGAAGCTGATTTTTTTATCTAGAGATAAAAATTTGAATGTAGGCATTTTATTTTTTAATTGCATGAAAATGTATCAAATTTTTTTGGGATTTATTTTCTGCTTCTCATTTGTGGTTTTGTTTTATTCTCTTTTGTTAAATGTAACTATATCTCACTGCATGTAATCTTTTTTGTCGTAATAAAGAAAAAAATTCTTTAGGTGTTCTTTTTTATTATATCTATTGGAGTTTCAATTTAATAACAGAAATTAAGTTATCATATTTTAATATTGTGAATACCTTTTAAAATGATATATTTTATTTAGAAATTGTAACATTCTTTGTACTGTATTTCTAAAATGACTAAGATATATATGCCATACCATTATATACATTTGTAAAATGTATATTCTAATATAAGCGTGTATTACGAATAGCAGTAACTATAAAATAAATTTAAAACTTAATGTCAATAGGCATTTTATCTTCATTAATTCATCTCTTAAAAAAAAAATTCGCAATTACTGTCAGGCTGGTCAGCATGTGCATGCACACAACTAATGAACTATTTTCCCGCTTATTTATTAAAGTTTATTTGAGGCAACAGATATATGTCACCAGCTTTGGCTGGGACTTGAAAATTGTGTAAGCTACATAGCGTTATACAATACATTAGTTCCATACAAGTAAACAGAGGCCCGGACCGGCTGTTAGGCCAGGCCCGTAGCGTGCGTGGGTGGGTGTGCCCCTCCGCTTGCTCGCTCTACTTAGTAACATTTATTTCCTGCCCCTTCTGTAGAATTTTCATGCTACGGCCTGTGGTAGGCACACAGAGTTGAAAATGGTGACCTATACTTGAGCGCGTTAACCCATATATTGTGGTCGGCCGATTTTATACAAAAAAAAAGCTATCATATTCAAAGTGACCCCAAAGTACAGAATTAGCTTTTTGTAGCTAAAATAAAGTATAGGGACACTTAATAATACATCAAATAAGGTTCATCCCAAAGAAAATAATCCTCATTATGGGTACACTATCTTAATAAAAAGAACACCCAACAATTAAACTTTGAATCTTAAATTCAACTGTACATAATTTGCGTACACACAACACCAAAATCATAGATAATTCTAAATTCATAACATCTTAAAAAAATAAATTGAACCGACACATTTCATGGCACAATACCCTCGGCAATAAGATAATGTAAGGTAAGCTTGATAGAGCACAGAAAGGAGGCAGTCCCTAGAAAGAACTGGATTAGACTGTCCAGCGTGTAGCGACTTTACCCTAAATCACTTGACAAAACATTTCCACTGCATTGTCCCTAAACACCCCCACCAAGACAGGAGCGAAAAAAAAAGATGAAAGAATACACTGACACACAGTATATTTTGAAGGAAAAATACTGGGGGGGGGGGGGTCCCTTACAACTTATACATGTCTTGCAACCTTTTTCAATTCTAAATTTAATTTTTTTTTTGAAAGCAGTAAAATAAATTTATAATTTTATTCAAGTACTATTTTTTTCATCATTCATATCATTAAGGCTGATATAATATTTTGTTCTTCGGGCTCAGAATCTTGAAATATGTGGTATGTGTGTGTAGGGATTGTCGGTTTTTAAAAACCGGCGGCGAAAAACCGGTTTTTCGACGAATCTCGAAGTATTCGACCAGTGGTGCAACCGGGCCAAATCATCAATACATAATTAATGTTACAAAGTTACCAAAAAGACTGTCAAACTGTCATTTTTCATAACGTGAGCCCCCCCCCCCCCACCCAGCATATTTTGCTGGTTGCGCCACTGCATTCGACAACCGGTTTTTTGTGCTTTTAAAGTCGGTTTTAGCCTTACCAATTAGAAAAAAAATTCAACTAAATTGCAGAGAAATCTGGGAAACTTTGACTTTCCAATGAACTCCCCCGTCAGTCTAACCATTGTACTTGGTCATTGTTAGAAAGTAATTGCTGAGCGATACAAGAGAGTAGGCGTGACCAAGTGGTTCAGGGGTAATTTTAGGATTGCCTGGAGGGGCAGGGGAGGGTATTTACACATAGAGAGATTTATTGCATCCGTTGTTTCCTCGACCTGGAAAGAGGGCTAAACTCAAGTCGTTTACTAATTCCACGGAATAACCGATTTTTTTTTAGCGCAAGAATTTAGTGTTGACTTGCGGGAAGTATAAAACTTGAAACGGGCATATCATTGAGACGGGAGAGGGGGTGTGTGTATTGGTATCTCCTTAGTTCATTACTAAACAATAGACAGACTGAGGCTAATTTTTTTCAAGTTGACAAATTTATGTTCGCCATCCAACACCTCCACCACCGCTACCAACCCTCTAAGCAAGGCAGGACCGTCGTACAGCCGCTGTAATTACTGGTGTAACGAATAAATCTCAGGGATGTGAGGGGGTAGGTGGGGAGATAATTGTATGAAGAGAGGGGCTAGGAGTGAATTTAGAGTTCAGTGGAGAAATGTTTTGAAATGGGCATTCAATGTGGCCGTGGGTCCTTAGAGGTGCAGAGGTGTTTGTGTACTGTGTCACATACATAGATAACATTAGAAACTTAGACAGAGGATGAGAGAGAGAGGGGGGTGACGCCTATGCAGAGTAGTGTGATGTCCTGTTGTCTACAGAGGGTCCCAGTATTGTTGTTGAAACTGTGGTCTGTGTCGTTACCGTTTTTTTTCGGGGGGGGGGGAGGGGAGGGGAATTGTGTGACATCTCCCAATGGCATTTAATTTGCTTCCTGCCAAGGGCGGCACCTGTGGTACATTAGTAGGCTTATTTTTTCTTCTTCTTTTACCAAAAGTTAGATCCTATAAACTTGTGTAAACCACTATTGGCATGGTATTAATAGTACCCTACCGTCCAGCCTCCCCCCCCCCTAGCGTGAAAATTCTACAGCAGGGGCCAGACAATAGCAGGGGGTGGGGGCAGGTAATACATTTTACTAAGTAGAACAAATAAGCTCCCTGCACACACACCCCCCGCACGCTACGGACCTGCTACCGTCATCCCTACCATAGCCGAGATTGGGGACGGTTCAAACCCGGGACGTTAAATAAAATGCTTCTGTTGGAGCTGCATGCAGATCTATCTAGTGCCTGGTCACATTTGTAACTCTTAAGTTTGTACTTGGCCTCACCATGTTCAATGGACATCGTTACATTGTTTAAAAAACAACTGAAATAATATTTGACTGATGAAGGATTTTTGAAGTGGGGTATAAAGTTTGGGAGTAAATGAAAAATAAAGTCCAGTATATTAGTAAACAATGTATACCAAACCAAATTGTTTGCTGAAAAATAATATTTTTGTAAGGACTGTTGCGGCGGTGGGTTGAAAACGCCATTTAGTTTTTTTTTTTTTAAATGTGCCTCTTATAGACCACAACATTTTTTTAATTGATACAAAAAAGGCACACCTGCTTAAGTGACGCCTTAAGGTCCCACCCCTACGCCACCGCTGCTGATTTTGTATGACTGGGTTTTAATTTTGGCATTGCTAAAGAGTTAAATACTTCCTGTGTTTTTCCGCGGTCAATATTTATAAATATCTTCTGTAACAGAGTATGTTGTTGATACTTTAAGCGGTCAATTGACTGACCACGAGGGAGTACTAAACGTCATCAGATTTGCCTCACATTAGGCTGGTATAGTTTACTCAACAAGAGGAGCAAACAAATTCCCATCCATCCCGATAATTTAAAAAAAAAATAAATAACGAAAACTAAAACTACAAGATAGAGGTAAATATCATCCTCCATGAAATATCCAGGCTAAAACTTTCAGTAGGTATACCTCACACTTGGGGGCGCTTCACTACCTCTTTCTTTTTAAATTTACCTATTAAAAATAAAGAAAAATGTTTCAGACATCTTTAAACTGTCAGTGGCTAAACAGTAAGACAGAAGTATCGTATCACAGTATCGAC
>JAGDYQ010000057.1:4092883-4155931 GCA_021962125.1 Bulinus truncatus
AAAGTGATCATCAAAAATAAAAATATGAGTCCCTATATAAATGTGCTCTTTTACAATACTGAAAGGGTTGAAAATGTTTTAATATACAAACACGTACAACTGTAAGTGCAGCTCACTTCACATTATTCAACTGGTTTTATTTAACTGGTGTGATACAGGTTGTTCAGCGAAAATGATTGTTTCAACAGTAAGCCCATGCAGCACCCCAACCCATAATCGCTAAGCTTATTTTTCTAAAGGTCTGTTTAAACTCTTTTGATTAAACCCATTCTTTCACAAGCCCCATAACCATGGTTATCAAAACTTAGAAATATTCCTATAAACAGCTGCAAATCAAAGTTCGTAGCGACTTACATCTTGAATCCCATCCGTGGATGTATTATGAAGGTATTTTTTCATTAATACGTATAAACCTATGAGATTCATAAATAAAAGCCCTTACCATTGCTAAGGATAATAATATTAGTAGCAACAATAAAAACAGAAATGAAGGTTTTCTGTTTGTCACTAACTACAGTATATTTTGATTTAAGCCAATCCCAAGATCCAGAGATAATTTTGTGTTTACCATGAAGTCTTTTCGAAACTAAAATTGTCTAAGGATCCGGAGGTGAAACTCTGATTCAGAGGCAAATTTTTGTTCTTTGGATACATGTAAATTGTTTTAACTTTGAAACTGTGACTAAAGAAAAATATATTTAAAAAATGGATCTCTATATCTCTATATATATATATATATATATATATATATTGTATATACTGATATATCTCATTTAATGTCATATTGGTTATACAAATTCAAAATAATTGATGGATGTATTTAGGAAATTATTTGTCACTGCCTAAAATACATATGTATATTGATTCGAAAAAAGAAAAAAATTAATTAAAAAATAAAGGGCAGTAAAAGCAGATTATCGAAGAAACCTTAACATTCACAACTTTAACAGCTTGTGTTTATTATTTTAAAATGGTATATTTACATTAACACTATAGTTAAAATGACTTTACATTCTAAAAAGTTCTTAGAAAAATTCTATCAGATGAATCAGCAGCTCATATAAAAAGATGTTAATTTTGAACTGGACTTTATTCAACAGGACAGACACCCAATCTAAATGAGATTTCTGTTTGATACTGTGGTCAATGAGATTCTCAGAGACGCAGTCAGCTGGCGAGTGGTAGCGGATGTGGTGCACACAACACCCTTCCACTCCGTCCCACTCAAGCACACCTGCTGCTGCCATTTCCGGCTGAGGGTACAGGCACACTACACCCTCCCTCTGTCGAGTGGCAGGAAAAAATTCTGGCCGAACGGCAGTACACACGCCCTGGTGGCGGTTTGAAAATGCCATCCCTGCCCCAGATGACTGTAGGCACCCTCTTGCCGCTCTGTAGGCATGGCCAGGCGTGCATCAGCGCGCCAACAATGTTGGTGTGGTGAGCACACTACACCCTGCCATGCTGGCAATGGCGGCATTCAAAAAATAATAAAAAAAAAAAAGGTATCAAGCTTTTCTTAAAGTTATTTTTTATCATGAAATACAAAGATAACACCTGTAAAGCATTAATTAGCAACAAGCTTCAATTCTAATCAAAGTTTTACTTGTAAGGTTTTGAGGGGGTACAGCTAGTATAAAATATAAATTATGAGATTTGAATCAAGAGTTAATGCCTTTAAAATAAATAAGCAAAAAAAAAGTTTACATTATAATACAATGGATGAAAGTTACAGATGTATATAATCATGATTAACAAACAGTGGCACAATTTATAAATGGGCAACAAAAAAAAAATGTGTTCATAATATCATTATGCATATAATCATGCAGGAAGGGCAAGAATGAATCGTTTCCTTTAAAATATCAATGAACAGTGGCTGGATTTATATAAAGGCAATGATAAAAGAAAGTGTCTTAAACATGTTTCATAAATAATACTCTCCTCTGATTTGACACATATTAAATTTTATGTTACAGGAAAAATCAGTGGATTATGTGTCGTAATGAAGAATGTCCAATGTGGAGTTGTGGTTTTCTTCATGTCACAAAATACTTTAATGTAGTCGTCTCTGAGTTTTGCTGTCTCACACCAAATGAAAAATATCTGGTGCTTCATTTCGATTTCATTGTTCTCCTTTAGGAAACCGTTCATTTCTGGCACTGCATAACGAATTTCTGAATAAAAAAAAAGAGAGATAATATTGTAAAAAATGCTCTTTCTTTGTCATATTAAAAAAAAAACAATTTTCCTCTACATGAAATCTTTTAAAATTACTTCAGTGCAGATTTTTATCGTATTTTTTAAACCATATAAAAAATGGAATGCAGCGCTCATTGACCTGATGCAGTGCCAGCCGTGCCTAATGTTAAACAAATATTTAGATGAACTGTGCATTGTTCAAATAGCAACCCTATTTTCAAGAGAGGTCAATGTAAGAGTATACGAAATATATTATCTTTTTTTAAATTTTTGGTTTTTTAAGGTACGAAGATTAATTTTAATTTATTTTTTTTTATTTTTTATTTGCGCCCCTCTTTTTTATTTGGGTTTGTGTTTACTGTTTAATTTTTGGCTATTTTTTGGGTTTTTTGGTAATTTTTTCATTTATTTTAAAATTTTATTAAAAAATTTTTTAGTTGTGTTTTAATTGTAATTTGAGTTAGATACATTTTAGTTACACTGACTTTAATTTAGACCTTTATCTTATAAATTTTAGTTGAAATTTTTTTTTATTATATTTTATTTTTTTTATCATCTTCAATTAGTGAATTTAAAATAATTTTTCTATATTTGTTTTTCATATTATATAATTAATGTAATAATTATTTTGAAATTTAAAAAAAATTTGCAAACAAACTTTTTTATTTATTTTATTTATTTTGTAAAAGTACATTATGATTCCCCCTCTTTATTAATTCAAACATAAAAATACCACCCTCTCTTAACCCCTGTTCCATTACGATAAACAGCACTTTTGAATGTATTTGGTTTAAAATGATAAAATGTAGAAAACTAGCAGCAGCTGCACTTAATAATCCCAGTCCCCCCCACCTTCAAATGCAATGGAAAGTTTTTTTTAGTTTAATAACCAAGTTATCCAATCTTCAGATTCAATAAGTTTAAATACAACAATGGCATAAAGTTGTTTTTTCAGTGTGACATATTTTACTTGGTCAGTCTGATCCTTACAAGTTTTTGAATCAGGTTGGATTAGTAAGGAGTGCTGTTTCTTCACCCTGCATGGAACCCACATTAACTACTGATGCAGCAGACATTTTGCCACCATGGCTGTAGTGGAGGATATAATCATTGAAGGGACATGAATTTTTACCCATTACTGGCACATTCCGGCATAAATAACTCAGCCAATGAGACTACAAAATCACTAATACTTGTAATAAAAAAATAATATAAATGTACTCCAGTGCTTTTTTTCAGTAATAAAAATAGGTGCCGGTACTCAGTGATGGGTTGCCTATCTTTTAACTACCAGTTCGCTGTTTCGCATTTTATATTTTAATTCTTATTGTGCGCAATTTTAAAAGAATTCAACTTTAACAAATTAATAATATAATAAATTAATAATAAACGTTAAAATACAAGAAAAGTAATATTCCCCCCCCCCTTTGAAAAAGGTGCAGGTATGCCGTACCGGCACAAAAAAAGCACTGGCAATATAAAGTATTACATATTTTCATAAGGAGTCAGACTTGAAAATTGCTGGACAGACTATCAAAGTATTCATTTAAAACTATAATACAATGTTCCCTATCTAGCTAGTAGCGTGGCGACTCGCCATCTCATTCAGATATTGCTATTTTACCTCGATCCATCACCAGATGACTGTATCAACAAATCGCTCTAAAGATTTTAGCCAGCATCTGCTCGAACATTATTACTCATACTACTCATGGGGAACAAGGCTATGACCAATGTTCCCTCTAAGCTGAGCGCGTGAGCGATCGCTCACATGTATTCAGAGCGTCGCTCATACTACACTACGATCGCTCACTCCGATGAACAGCATCGCTTAAATCGCTCACAAAGTTTGGCCTAAACAAAAATGTCGCTCAGAGACAAAATTTATTGCTCACTTTATACCACTCCTTAGAGGGAACATTGGCTATGACCTACATAATTTAAGTTATTGGCGATCCAGTATTTTTTTTTAATTAAAAAAGCTGTTCTACAATACTTTGTTTTTGTGTGTATATTTAGGAACCCCTGTATTTTATAAAGACTGTCATTTTCAAAACAAGAGTGTCAGTATGTATTTTATACTGTTAGTATTTAAGACAGGCTCTGTAGGAAGATATAATTCGTGTTGTTTTACTATTTTTTTAATGAGAAAAGTCATTGTTACAGGGAAGGACAAACTCTTGATGCTACAAACTACAAATTAGACAAGGTTTGTAGTGCCTCCCCCCCCCCCCAATTATATAGGTATAAAACACTAAACAAGCCAGAGGTAGGTACCTATACAAGCTGGGATTTGAGCCTGTTATCTACAGACAGCAGATTGTGCTTACAACCAATGCACCGCAGAGTTTAATGACCCATTGGACGCTGTGGAGTTCTGTGTATTTGTGTATTTGATTAGTGATTCTGCTGTTTTGTGGAATCTTAGCATGTCTGTAACGGTACAGAAAATGTTGAGGTCATCAAAGACCATCTCTGAACAATCAAAAATCATTCACACAGACTGAGCCTAAAAGTCACTCTGTTAACAACAGGTCAATTCTATAATCAATAGACTCTGACAAGTAGACACTATTTTTGGACAACCATGTAAATTCAGGTGATTTTAAATAAAAAATTAGTCTTTTATAGGCCACTTATATACTTACGCGAAAGTTTTTGTCTAAAAAAGCGCACTCTGTTTCCTTTACGTGAAGCAGTAAAGTTTTTAAAAATTCGGGTAACCTCTAGCCCAACACTGTAATCAGCAAAGCAAAGTAGAGCATCAAGTTTACACTTGTTCCTGTCTCTGTATGCTTC
The DNA here is from genome assembly GCA_021962125.1 of Bulinus truncatus. NCBI lineage: Eukaryota > Metazoa > Mollusca > Gastropoda > Planorbidae > Bulinus > Bulinus truncatus. Next base: position 4,097,885 of record JAGDYQ010000057.1, read on the forward strand.
CTCAATCTAAATATACAATTCATTATTCACATTATTATATTTCTCTCTATCAAATATGTCAGTTTTAAATCATTCAACTACATCAATTTAGGAAACAATGTTACTTATCATATTAAAGTAAAAAAAACAAGAACTAAAACTCCCACTTAGTTTAATGACAAACATTCATATTCAGTAGTTGAAAATATCCACATGAAGAGTCCATGAGGAATAGTTTACATTTACAGGAGATACTATCTGCAGCTAATGTTGGCTACCAATTTATCAGCTGAATAGATTAAAAGAATAAACACACACAAACTAAGCAAATCCAAAGGACTTCTCCAAATACATATAAAGACAACTGCAGAGAGCATTTTGTAATAAAGGTTGTGACATATTTTTTGTTTACATTTTAAATAATTTACATATAGCCCCGAAATTAGATTTACTCAAGTTATAAAAACTAATGTGATGTCCATATTCTTATTGTAAGCAAATAAATAAAAAAAAATGGGCCATTAAGTCTTCCCAGTTTAAAAATGGGTACCTCTTGTTTTTTGGGGAGAAATATGGATGGCTGGACATTGTACTTGCCTAGACATGTGACCAATACAGAGAAATTTTCTGTACGGCCCACAACCTTGTCATTGTTATGAAATTGTCAAACAAATTTTTCATAATTTATTTGAACTCTCCATCTTAAAAAAGTTTGCACACCCCTTAGTCAGACAACACTAAAATGTCATGGCTGATTCTTCATTCCATTGGCACTTTACACTTGACATGGGCCCTAGATTTGTTGGTATGGATTCCGATATCAAGCCCTTCAATTCATATTAGAGCATTGTTGCTTTACGACCCACTATGAAAACAGTTTTTATCTCACAGCCCACCACCAAAAACTTTTTTATTAGTGCGACATGCCTGATTTTTTACACACTGAATTCATATAATATTTAATAGCAGAATCTAAGAAGATTCACAAGCTGGAATACAAATTTTATCGAAGAGTATTTTTCCATAGTTTAAGAAATGTATATTTTCAATTAAATCAACGCAAATGAAAATGTATCAACTGATCGATACCCACATAGTAGCATTTGTTTTAGAAATGTATATTTGTAGTAAAATCAACACACACTAAAATTTACCAAAGGATCAATACTAACATAGCAGCACTTCAACTGTGAAAATTTCAAACTTTGAAACACTTTTATAATGATGAGCAAAGCAAACCTTTCCGATGGCAAAGATGAGGAATGATTTTCTGGAGAAGATCCTATAACAAAAAGGAATCACACTCAGAATTTTATAATTGAAAAAAAACATTTGTTTTGTTATAAAGAGTCATGGATTTGATATAGTAACCTGAAAATAAAATTCTTGATTCCCAGATTTCTGCCTATATACATTTTTAAAATCTTAATTCCACAGCCCTGAAATAGAGAACAAAAAGTTCTTGCAATATTAATGGCAAGTTTATCAAAGAATTAAAACGAAAATTTAAAAGGTAATAAAGAAAAAGATTATTGACAAGAATGTTTAAGTTATGAGCTTTGATCAGTTGAAATAGTTCATAGATGATATTTAACCCACTAAACACTAAAATGCACATTACCAAAAAAACAACAACAAATAAATAAGTAGTGTAATATTACATAATTAAATAAAATATATTTATATATAGGTCAGTTCTAAACAGATGACTCTGATCCATGATAATTTAAAAAAAAAAAATTAGTTTGATCCATTATTAAATTTACTGCTTAATCAGAAACTTCTCTGACATCATCTTTTCAATTTCTCTCCTGTCTATTGCAATGCTAATTAGGATTCAATTCCATCCATCATTATGGAAATGCATTTACTTTATCTTAGACAAAAATCATTTTCTTTTTTTTTTTATAGTCTCCAGAAGAGCATCATTTCCCAGACTGTCAACCTTTTCCTTCTGCATCTTGTATAAATCTATAATGTGTCTCTCCATCTGGCAAACATCGTTTTGATCATTACAGTACAAACGTACATGCATAAAAACATTAAATCTACTGAAAATCAATTGTTGTTTCTGATTTTTCATTCTTAGCTACATGTATTTATTTTAGGAACTTACTTTTACTAATGGCATTACAAACAGCTTTTGATGGAATGCTTTTAGAAGATGCATTTCTTTTGCCATCCTTCTTGACTGACATTTTTTTAGTAGCTGTGGTAGCAGCATTGACTTGACATGCAATAAAGTTTTTCCTAAATTAGTTAGTATAACTTTGGTCCTTCCCCATTATAACACAAAAGATATAACAGAATACAAAATTACGGCTATAAAAAATATTACAATGAATTCGATATGTAGATTAAGTAACTGCAGTAAGATTACTTTGAAAAAAAAAGATTTCATTCAGAAAAAAGTTAAAAAAATGAATAAAAATTAATATTTTCAAAGAAAACAGAAAAAAACACAATAATACAAAATGGGTAGTCCAAACTGAATAGGTAGTAGTTAGTCCAAACTGAATAGGTAGTAGTTAGTCCAAACTGAATAGGTAGTAGTTAGTCAAACTGATGGGGGGGGGGTGGGTTGGGGGGGGGGGGGGTGGGGGGTGGGTGGTGGTGGGGGGTTGTGGTGTGGGGTTTGTGAGTTCAAACTGAATAGGTAGTAGTTAGTCCAAACTGAATGAATAGGTAGTAGTTAGTCCAAACTGAATAGGTAGTAGTTAGTCCAAACTGAATAGGTAGTAGTTAGTCCAAACTGAATAGGTAGTAGTTAGTCCAAACTGAATAGGTAGTAGTTAGTCCTAACTGAATAGGTAGTAGTTAGTCCAAACAAATGCAAAAAAAAAAAAATAGCTTCACATGCTTAATAACTCAACATTGCACATTATATGCTTTAAAGTTTACATTCAATTCACTTGGCCTGTTGTAATTCATGAAAGTTATATGTCCAAATGTGGGTCTAACTTTTGAAAAGTATATTTTACAATAAATAAAAACAGAGTGCACCTCTCTTATCATCTTCATTTGTGGCCACCCCTGACAAATACTCTTTTAAACAGATTTCAAAAGATGCTGAACATGTATTTCGGCAATTGAAAAATAAATACAAAGTGATAAATGTCACAAGAAGGATTTTTTTTTAAAATTTCCTGAAAGGATGAGATGTTTGTCTATTAGATCCCATAAACCACCAACAGGACGTTTTGTGTTGCACCTATCTTTTATCCCTTCATAGCTCTAGAGCAATGGTCATGGAGGTACAAGGGGAGACACTAAGCATTAGCTGCAGAAAGTGTTCATTTTGATCCCCCCCCCCTCTTTTTGATAGGCTAAGGGTTTTTCCCTGGAAATTAAATGGGTTAAAAGTCATGTAAATTATGTAGAACGAATATTACTTAATTTTAAAAGCAATTGACAAATTAAAGTTAACATTATCAAATATTGAGGATAAAGTATATTTCTATATATTCTTTCGGTCGCCCTTTGTCCAATTTTCTTTAAATCTGCAAAAACAGAATATAAATATTGCCATAGGAATTATTCTGTTTAAGTAACAGTAAAGACTATTAAATCTTAAATAATGCAATATTATCTTATACAAAAATAGCATGATTCGGGAGAAAATGCTCTTATATAAATTATCTGCAATAACATGTCAAGTTATTGGATAAAAACTTTAACAAAATAGAATAGTGAATCTAATGCAAAAAACTGACTCGAGTAAGTTTCTTTCAAATTTAAAGAATAATTTTTAAATATTTGAAAATAAGTAAAAATTAATTCTTTCTTCAACAATTTTGTATAAATATCTAATAAATCTATACATGTATCGAGATTTGACAGCAATGCACGTGATTAAGATTACTTGATAAAAAAACACATAAAGTATTTAGGTTTTAAGCCTCCAAAGAGAAATTGCCATGTTTGAACCAAAAATTATATGTTACTATTCATGAATGTATCAGTCCAAAATAATTAAGGAACTATTAAAAAATCATACTTTCATATATCTAAATGTATAAGATAAAACAGGTTTTATGTAAATTCGTTAAGTTAAGTTCCCTTAATCCAAACGGGCCATCTGGGCAGATGAAGTATAGAATTTATCTGTTTCTATAACCTCGGCATATGAAGCACAACGCCCAGCCGCCTTTACTCCACCCAACTTAAGTCAGAAACCTATTTAAAGCTGTGTGGTCTTGTGGGACGACTTTGAAGCCAATATCTCCTGGAAAATTCCCAATGGGTCTCAGCATGATTGAGCCCAGGATTCTCAGGTAGACAGTCGATTATCTACACCACATGTAAATTAACCAGATCTTTTTTTGTTAAAGAAGGAAGTCCAGTTTAATATGACTGCAGTTTTAAAGCAATATTTATCTGCTAAGCTATTAGGATTTACAATCAGATAGATACAGCAAAATATATAATTGTCAAATAAAACTTAATGCATGGACTTAATGTGTAAACGTCTCCCACAAAATAAAGATTATACATGAACACTCATTAATCAGTGTATGAAAAGACCACAAAAATCAATAAAATCAAATTACATATACAACATCAAGTCAAATAAATAGACTTCACAAAATAGACCAAAAAAAATCATTCAACTAGTCGCAACCTTTTAAAAGTTAGGAATGACAATAAATAATATTATAAAAAAGAGCTCAAGACTTGAAAAAACTAACAAAAACAACTTCAGCTGTACAGCAATTGAGACACCATTATCTCTTTCAGCTATTCCCTTCTTCATACGTCACATAAACCTTATAAAAAAATTTTTCTTCAGACTCTATAAGAATAGAAGTAATTGATACCAACATATAAAAAAAAAGTGCTGCCATGGAAATTACACAATTGTTTACAATTATTTACAAAAAGATCAGGCTTCAAGAAGTTATTGATAAAAAGTATAAAATTTACCAAAACACCAAAAGAAGCTCCAGACAAAGCAATTTAAAATAAAAATCCTAAAAAGTAAAATGGCCATGTACAAAACTTGTTTAGAACTACCTATAAATAGGTCAAATAAATTGATAAATGACAACTATGTTGTTTAACCTTTCACACAGTGAGATGTTAGTAAAAACAACCAAGAAAAATCATGCTGGCCATTGGCAATTTTTAATGGGGCTTAAAATCTATTAAGAACATTTACAAATTATCTCATGGCTTATGAATTAAATCGTAAAAATATTTTATAGCAATATAATGAATAAAAGAGGATCCTAGCCAGGGTCCAAAGTTACACAGCACTACATGGGTTAGGAAAGAGTTAAGTTTTAATCGCTTACCTCACTATAATTTTATACGCCTTTACAACAGAAAAACACATTAAAACTCTTGTGTTCTACCTCATTTACAATCGCTACATCATGACTCATAAAATTTATATTTTTCAAACTTGTAAGCCATTGTAAGTAAAAGTCAAAATTATCTAAAAATTGTCAACTTTGGTGAAAAATTTGCTATTAAATTTTTTCCATAATGTTAGTTGAACCAACATGCAAAAAAAATAACAACAACAACAAGAAATCAGCTCAACTGATATAAATTTAATAACAACCAACAGATAACAGAAGGGACAGTAACTTAACCTTAGGAGGCAGTTAATTCCATTGATCTTTTTCTCTCACAGTTGTAACTGGTAAGCAAAAATAATAACAACAATAATATTGTTGAGTTCAGTTGGCAGACAAGTCAACAAGATTAAAAGCATAGAAGAAAAAACATGCACACCCTAACCCTGAACTTTGAACGTCTTTTATGGGGCGTATAGGATGCTTTAAAAAAAAGAAACTACTCTGTAATAAGTTTGCTTTTTTTATGCTACAATTGAAGGAATTCATACTCACTAGCATTGTTGTCCTGAGGATGTCTTTCATTCTCTCTGAAATCACTAGGAACTGTACAGTAAACAGAAGGAACTGTCAAGTTAACAGAAGGAACTGTCAAGTTAACAGAAGGAACTGCTGAGTAAACACAACATTTAAGAAGAAACAAACATACACACTAACTATCCTTTTAAATCTTAACACCTTACGACTCTTGAATTGGTCCACTAAAAATAGGATATTGTTAAAAATTTTCCAGAATTTGATCGAAGTCTAATGAACTTTAAAAAAAAAAATGTTAAATAGAAGTACATTATAACAAAAAAATAAATAAATAGCACTTCAATCAAAGGGTTTAATCTATACCATTACTTGCATCCAGAGAAATTCTTTCTTTCTCTTTACAGTCAGCAGGATTTTTTACTGCAATGTAAATAAAATGTAGTTTAGTAATACAAATAGCACAATGAAATAATAATCTAACAAACAATTTAAATGAAGTTTCTATAACAATAATTTACCATTGAAAAAAAAAACCACAAGTTAACTAAGGAGTGTTCCATTTTAAAAATACCATTCAATAAGTTATTACTTACCAGCATTGTCTTTCAGCTTAATTGTTTCAGTATTTTTGGAGTCATAAGGAAAATAAGCTGTAAAGTAGAAATTAATTGTTTTAAAAACTATTTGAAAAATGTAAAGATCAAATATTTGTATTGATTTTATTACACTGATGTCCTCACTTTCAATCATTAGATCTTGCTCATCTAATGTTTTATTTGTAATTATGCATTCGCCACACTGAATATCTTCATTGTTGATCATTTTTGAGGAATCAAACTTAATCTGTCCGATTCTCAGGCAAATGTCATTAATGGCTGGAAAAAAATAAATTCATAAAACAGATTATTTTAAAAATACATAATATGAGCTCAGGGATGACAATTTGCTAAATGAAAATGTTTCAAAATGTACTGGTGCTGTTCTATTTTTGCTATTCATTGCTTTTAAAAACAAATGTATTAGTAATTGGATCCACAATATCTTTACAAGTAATGCTGGTACATCTACTGAGGGGATTTATCTGGGAGCTGGTTATTTAATGTGTTCTGACACAATTCACAGTTTTAGTTTTCTAATAAATACACTATCAGATAAAGTCATGTCACAAGCATGCTTTATACAGTATTTCATGAATCATATTGGTCAACTCCCATTAGCACTGCTAACAAGGAACTCTTATTATCACTAATCTTCTCCTCTACGACCATAATTTTGATTCATGTAGGCCTATAACACTTCTAATTCCAAGTAGCCCTTAACTGGTAATCTTATTAAACAATGACAAAAGATTTCAGTTTTTAAGACAGGATCACACTGAATAAATTTTTTGTGCTTTCTTATCAAAATGCATTTTAATTCATAAAAAAGCATCTTATCAATAAAAAATTCCTGTGAAATTTGCTTTTGAATTTTTCATTGTTGGCTTTTGGGAAGATATCTTAAAATGTCATGACTAATTGCAGTTAGACTGATTCAATTTTGCGACACCTGTTAATCCTTTGTTGGTAGTGGTCATTACACTGACATTTGAGTGAATAATAAAAATCTTTGGTGTTGTTAACATTTTTAGGCCCCCTATTATATTTTTGATGTTTTGAAAAACTTTAAAACACATCTGATCTTTCAGCATACTATGGAGCAAGAATTGCCAAACATTTTAATATAAATCTATCAAATTATAATTTAAGTTGGTCAAGATTTATTATAAAATCTTTTTTCTAATTACAGTAGTGAATCATTAAGAAGACATAAAAGCCATTTTCGACTCCAATGCCAGACGATAGCAAATTTGCAGATTAGCTAAAAATACATCTAGTTTTTGCAATGATTACATGAACCAAAAATCTTGCAAAATACACGGATTCAAAGAATACAATGTTAGTGCTGGATGATACTTATCTTGACCTACAAATAGCTTATTTCAGTGTGGCAAACTTTTGCTACTAATAATAAATTTCAAAGTCCCTATATTTAAATTATAATATACAATATCAAAGCTGTTTTTTTTTATTTTAAACAAAAGAAAATGAAACAGTTGTAAAAATTATAATAAAAAATATTCCTAACATACTGCTAAAGTTAAGCACAGGAACTAGTTCACTTTCTTTGCAGACTTTAGAGATGTTAGCATCTGGAACTAACTCACTTTCTTTTCTAACTTCTGAGATGTTAGCATCTGGAACTAACTCACTTTCTTTTCTAACTTCAGAGATGTTAGCATCTGGAACTAACTCACTTTCTTTTCTAACTTCAGAGATGTTAGCATCTGGAACTAACTCACTTTCTTTTCTAACTTCAGAGATGTTAGCATCTGCAACTAACTCACTCACATTGCTAACAGGAATTTTTACTGGAAAGTAGACAAAAACCATATCATTTTTCATTATAGTAGTAAAATAACAATAACACATTTACATTTGTGCATATTTCTTACCATGTTTTATAATATCAACACCAAAGTCCTGATTGACAAAGACTTCTTGAATTGTAAATGTACATTCGCCAGACTGAATGCAAACATTTCTTGTAGGTCCTGCAGAATAGAAATTCAATTTTATCAAATGAATAAGGATATTTTTTTGAATAAAAACAGGGTTGATAAAATATTAATTTACTTTCAAATTAATCTTATTATATGTCAATCATAACTCAGAAGAGTTTAGTTGAAGTACTGTTATTCCATTATGGCCAAATCAATTAAATGTTTTAAAATTGCTCATACTTGTTAATGACAGACAATCTTTATATAATTCAGCAGCTTCTCCAGGAGAATAATTACTCCCTGAAAGAATAAATAGTTTGCAAATAAAAAATAAATCTGGCTCTGAGCTAACCTAAAACAACAAATAAAATAAAAAATTTCTAATAATTAACAAATTCAAGAAAATTATTTCTGTATCCTATATTCCTATCATCTCCCCAACAATGAGCGACCCCGGCCTAAGTCAGCATTGCACATCGAACAGAATGAGCTGCTCTTTTCACATCTGCACTGCTAACTGTTTGTGTGCTGACACTGAAGGTAACCCTTTAATGTTAAATCCGGTTGAGTGTAAGATAAATTATGTGCTTTACAGTTTGGCTCGTCTTCTAAGCCAGCAACACTTTTTAAAATTTATAGCTTAAGTCGTAGTTTGAAAAAAATGATATCAATTGATGCACTGTGGTTAAATCTGACACCAGTTTACAGAAATTTGCGTTCAGGAAAACATGGTTTTAATTGAAATTTTTTCCTTTAAAAGCAATCTGAGCCCAAATCATTTATTTCATTGCTACTTCTAAGAGCTTCATTTTCAATAATGAGTTTTCTCTGTGCCAAATTATCAAGTCAGCTGATAATCTGTTATGTCTTTGGTGTACATACTGATGCCCAGCATTTAGATGATTGACTGTACTACTTCGGGTATTCCCAATGGCTATGCCTCACAAGTCAATCAACTTGTTAAAATTATGCTCTGGGTATCAAGATTTTGAAGAATTAAACTAGTTCTTGTAAAGTTGATTGTTGAACAAATGCATTAACATACCTGTGTTGTATACATCAAGTTCGAAATTACCCCCGTCTGGCAAACTTCCTAAAATAAAATTAAATTAATAGAACAATATGAATCAAAGAGATAAAAAAAATGAAATGTCTCAGAACTCAAACTCAATACCATGGAACAGAAATATGTGAGCTCCAGAATACAAACTGTGCTATGGAATTAAAATACTTTGTGTGTGTATGTCAATGATAATAAGCGCTCCGGTTATCTGACCTATTTTGTCAATACCAGAAGCTGCAATGAAATTATCTCACATAATAATCCAAAGATGTCTAGCTTTGGACAGTTAAATGCACTACTCCAGGTATTTAACTAAATTTTGTAAGTGGAAATTTTCTGTATTTTTTTTCTTTAAGAGGTTTGGGCTGTTGAACAGGCACACAGGAACCATCAAAACACTCATGGTTTCCAGCCCTCGACCAGATAGGCTATTAAGGTCATACAACAGTTGATTCATGGGATCGAAGGGACAACATTATTAATTAAAACTTATCGCCAACATGTCATAGATATTAAGATATTTAAAGGATTAAATTCATTCATAAATATAGTAAGAAAAAATACACCAACATACCTGCCTCAAAAACATCAAAAACATCAAGTTTAGAATCATCAATTTCTAGAATGGTGGAAAAAAAAAATGCTGGTTAACTCAGTGTAAAAATCAATATACTGTTAACTAAAATACATTTTAGGAAGAATGTAGTTAATAAAAAGAAAAATTTCTACAGAGTGAACGAAAATGATTAATAGAAAAGCTATTGCACTTGAAGTTTAAACAAATTTAATCATCAAGTGGGAAAAAAAATGTGACCAGAATGAGACAGTCATACAAGTCATACCCTGTCGATGTCAGTTTTAGCCTCAGGATATCAAAATTTGACATGTATATTGAGACTGGTGAAATCTTCTTTTACCCTAATAATATTCATAATGGAATATTTACTTTACTCATTATAATTCAAAAGATAAAAGTTTAGAAATGTTCATCTTACCTTTACTGGCTTTAAATTTTAAGTTATTAAAACCATTTCCATTAAATTCATCACTCATGGCAATTAATTCACAGTCAACCGCTGGAGAAAATGCCAATATTTTTTTCTGAAATGAAAAAAAAAATTTTTTTTAAGTCTTAAAGACCTCAATAAAAAATGCTGCTTAAAATTTGACATAGCATTTTCAGAAAAATTCAATTTTAAAATGTGGCACACATCACTATAGAGATTTCATAAAGACATGAAAGATAATATAATTCTTTTTAATTTTAAACCCTACACCTATAATCAACCTGTAAATGAACACTTATTACTTAGGCATTCTATATTGTATCTAAATTTCCCAACACTTACTAGTCTTACGTTCTCAAATTCATGAAAGTGACCAATACAAACTTGGGGGAGTTGTGTTTTATACAGCAAGTTGGATTTAGACTATCACCATCTTTTTTTAAAAATAATATTTTGTACTTTTATTGAACTTTGTTAATTACTGCATCGGAAGCAAGCATTTAAATCAAAATAAAATATGCTTAATTCAAACACATTTTCTTTAGATTGCTGAGTACATTCCCACATTGACTCATTAGTGATTATATCGTAATGAGAAGTGAAGTTATGAATTTTTTAAAGGCCTTTTCTTTTACTTAAATGCGTAAAGACCGCATGATGCATAAGTGGTTATTTCATATATGATTGAATTATAATAAGAAAACTTGCGACCTAATTTTTTCAAAATTTTTCTTAAAAACTGCATATCTTAAGAGTCATTAAGGTTAAGTAAGAAGGCCAAAATTTTCCAATAATTCACCACTTATTTGTGTGGTTATGTGATTTTTGATTGACATGACATGTAGCCTTATGTCTCTGTAAAGCTGAAATTAAAGATGTACCTTGGCTTATAACTTAAAAACTATTCAAGTTAGAAAGTGTAGATTTCTTAACAAATAACTTTAGTGTCATTCCATGACAACTCAACCAGTGGTGTTCACCCGACCCTCTCAGATCTTCCTGAAATTTTTATGGCTTGTGGTACATTCAAAGTTGAGTGATTCCTGAAAATTTCAGGCCATTTTGTCAAAAACTTTCCGAGCCTGATACCTCTTTTAGTTTTTGAAATATTCGCTACGCAATATTCAATAATAGTGTATAAATCATGCAATTTTTCACCAAGAAGGCGTTAAGACACCAACATGAAATTTTCACCATAGCTAGTACTTGCCAAGATTAACAAATGTGCAAAATATGAAAAGTGTGAATTACTGTCCACATGGTCATCTGGGGGTCGCAATGCGTGCAAAAATGGATGACCATGATGCTTAAAGGGGCCCACCATGAGTACACTATTATTGATTAGCAGGAATTCTCTATCAAAATAATAAACATATATATGGTACTTACTAATTGTATAACAAACATCATTTCATGTCTTATAGGTTCTTGGCTATACTCAGTACTGGGTCAAATATTGATGAAAACTGTCTGAAGTGCAATGTTTGGAATTTTTTAGGGCATTCTGTGTGCAAGCTACACTTGAGATAAATACATCATTCAACTCAGGAAAAAACAATGAGTAAATACTGAAAATTACAGCCTGATACCTCTTTTAGTTTTTGAAATATTCACGTTCAAATATCGCGAAAATGTAAATGTCACGCGAACTCGCGACTACCCTTAAAACTTTAAAAAATCATATCTCGGAAAGTTTTTGACAAAATGGCCTGAAATTTTCAGGAATCACTCAACTTTGAATGTACCACAAGCCATAAAAATTTCAGGAAGATCTGAGAGGGTCGGGTGAACAACTGTCAAAAAAAAAACTGGTTGAGTTGACATGGAATGACCCTTTAGTGCTTAAATTATTCAAATAATCACAAGTTAAATGGCAGGACTTCAAACCTCCATATTAATTTTAAAGACTAAACTTGGTTCGATTCACATCAGTATCAGACCAGTCATCAATACCTTTGCATTAAGGTAGGAAAGAACCATTTATCTCGTGGGCGGACTGTCGTAAAAACAACCCACCACACGCTATTTGAGATTCATTTTCTAGTTAAGTTGATACATTTTCGGAATGAAATAATTTGTTTTCAAATTTACCTGCAGTTACAGAGTTTATTTAGCACCCCAAGTTTGTCCTAGTTTTAGTTTGTAAATAGACAAAGAGCTCTTCTTTGTAAAAGGGTATCTTTATTATTGTACCTCTTTTAAACTGAAGATCTAGTAATTACGGAAAACTCTTTTGTTTAGGAGATTTATTGTGCATAGCAGCAAAATAACGCTACTAAGCATAGATATATGTCTATATTATATATGGAAGTCCACCCTATTTTCTAGTCCAAGATTACTATGAATCATTACAATTTATAGTTAATCAGTCCACTTTTTTCTAAATTGGTTTATTTATATGAATGTTGAAATGGGAAAACAAACGAAAACTGTTGAAAGTTGTGTGTGAAATTTCTTGTCAGTGGTCAAGAGTGAATGCCACTGAGTGGACATGAACAATTGACAATGTCTGAGAAAGGGTAGAAATATGAATGCTGTAATAAACAAAAATTTAATCAATAACGTATTTTTAATTAAATGGCTTTTATATGATTAGCATAACAATTTTACTCCCTTCTTTTGTGATATCCACAAAATACGGTAGTTAAAAAATGTTATAATTGAATAATTCTTCACAAAATTATACAACTCTCTCATGAATAATTTTCCCCTTCTTCAATACACACTCTCCTCAATTTTGGCTGTCCATCAACTACACACTTTATGACTTTTTAGAAGCCCTTGTCATCAATATCCAACTTTCAGTAACACGTACCCCCCTCTCCTTAGTAAAATTAAGTCAATCTCTTTACCCCCCTCCCCCCCCCCCCCAAAAAAAAGGTATAAGCAAAAATCCCCTAGCTCCCAATTTTAAAATTAAATGACCTCCCCTAATCATTGAAATCTAATTAGACTAATATAACAGAATCTAATAGTCTCCTTCCCTATATATCGCAAAAACCTGAACCCATCTCCAACCTTCAAATATTATCTAACAGTATGCAGCTCTTCAATGAGTTTTGTTTATACAGTCACAGCCCCGTAGCCAAGTAGGGGGCACTGGGTTCCGTGCCCCCCCCCCCCGCTTAAAAAAGAAGAAAAAGAGGAAAAAATAAAGAAAAAGTAACTAAAAAAATGAGGTGCCCCCTTGCTGGGTATTGGTGCCTCCCTGCTTACTTTGACCTGGCTACGGGCCTGTACAGTCATGACTTTTTTGGTTCACAATTATTCAGCCACCACACTATCCAGCATAGTAAACAATATTTATTTGCAATAAAATTAATGTTTACAATTAGTTTAATAATAATATAAAGTATTTTTTAAAACTTAAATGGAATTTCAGCTATAAAAGGTTTTATTTTATAAGTAAGTGTAAGTCAGTTAATTAATATGTATCATCACAAACCCCCCCTCCTCTATGTCAAACACTTTCAAATTCTATCAAACCAAAAGTTGTTGACGTAATGGACAAGTCCTTTTTTTTTTATTTAAGCAAACAACTTATACTTTATGTTCTCACTATATTCTTAATAATATTTGAAGTATTTTTTTATTCACTGATAAAACTTCAATATGTGGAGTGAGTGGTAAGGATTATACAAAAAATGACATTTAAAAAAAAACGGTTTTCAGATATCTATTTTTTTAAAAATGACAAAAAAATAAAATAAAAAGTATGATTTTAATCAATCAAATGTATGTATAATGAGTTTAATCAATCAAATGTATGTATAATGAGTTTAATCAATCAAATGTATGTATAATGAGTTTAATCAATGAAATGTATGTATAATGAGTTTAATCAATCAAATGTATGTATATTTATTTTAAATTGCATAACAGCAATACATTTTCCTATCATAACCTTTAAATTACTTTACTTTGTTTAGCAGTCCTGTGTTTTAGTTAGATTATTTTATTAATAAACAAAGATATTGATCACTAAGCTATCAAAGACATGTAGTTTCCCTATAACAGCCCAATTCTTATATCAGCTTTTGTGATGTTGGCCTCACTTGAAGACTTTTTTATACTTTATAATAACATGTGGCTTAACAATAAAGAACAAAGTCTGATAATTTGTTAAATCAAAAATAGTTGTTAATATATACATAGTTTATACAAATAATGTTCTTTTCCTTATTTTTCAATCATAGGAATCACTTCCCTCTTAGTGATCAATATCTGTGAGAGCACACAAACAACTGCATATAGTCCTATTTGTGATACCACATCCCAGTTGTGCCTATTTTAAAACATTCCTCTATTGTTCCATTCTAAATTCACTCCTCACCCCTCCCTTCAAACATTTATGTCCCTCCCTCCCTATATCAACCATTTTCACCACTACTCTTGAGTTAACTTAGTTACGCTATTCTTTACAGGGGCTGTACAGGGGTCCAGCCATGTGATTATCTTGAGTAGGTTAGAAGGGCTGGTGGTGGTTGAGGTATTTGATGATGTACATACATTTAGTCAAATTGTGACATAAACCCTTTCTGTTAATTTTTTAAGTAGTGTACTCAGCCTATCCCTACTCCCCCTTCCAACCTTTTTTTTTTAAGGGATGTCAGTTTCTATTCTACTCACAAATCCATTCTGAGTAGGAAACACATGTAGTGTACTTGAATTGAATTTATTCCTCTGTTTATCAAGAAACGGATGCAATAAAGTTATCACCTCCACTCATATCTCCCGTGAACAACTTGGTCACGCCCAGCCCCGTAGCCATGGGGGGGGCACTGGGGGGGCGTGCCCCCAGGGGGAGTGCCCCCCCCGCTTTTTTGGCCTCGGTAGACCTAATCTGTTAGTTTGTTTTACTCACGGCGCACCTTGGTCGTTTTCTTTCTGCATGTCTTACTCTCACTAACCTTGCTAGGAATGAAGTCCAGAATGGTCTGAACCTACGTTTTGGCTGGCTTCTCATGATCGTCATACGTGCGGCATCTAATAATTATTTAATGATCTCCGAGTAAACAACATTGACTATTTCTCGGGTAGTATCTACCCTATCTAGCCACCATAAAGGGATCTCAGTTAGCCTTCACATAGACCCATCACTGACGGGTGGGACCTGGATTTTTCTCAAGCGGAGAAATATTCACCAAGACGAGAACAAGTCTATGATCATTACCAACGTACTCACGCACTGTGAAAGAGGTCAGTCGAGACTAGGATTAAATCTGTCTCCCCTATTGCTAGCATGCAGCAAAGTGAATACAGTCCCATGGTCTTGTAACGAAACTAAATTTATAGAATTACATATCTCCTCAATCTTGTGCCATGCGGCATTGATAAACTCATGCTCACATCCCCAGAGAGGTGATATAGCGTTGAAATCTTCACCAACAATTGTTTCTGACAGAGTCCCCTCGGATATAATAATACCAAGCTCCATCTGGAATGGGAGGGGGGGGTTTACACTTTCACACAATTGTACTTCTTCTTATCCTTGTAAACGTTTATTATGGTCGTATCTCTTATTCCATTTGCATGGCTCGGTTGAGTATTAAGTGTGTTCCTTACCAGGGTGGTTAGTCCCCGACAGTTTTTACCCAAGATGCACTCATGAAGCAATACAACATCTACATCATTCTCTTGTAAAAACTTTCAGAATTCTAAACTCTTGACACTATTACTAAACACACACACACACAAAATTCCATTCTGGAAAAATGGTACAATACAGCCTTTAATACAAAGAGATTTGCATGATTCATATGTTATATGTTAATGAAAACAGTAAAAGAAAAAGTGAATTTTTAGCAAAAAATACCTTAATGTGTGTTGGTTAATTAATCAAATACGTTATGTTCAAACTTTTTGTTTTATAGGAGTTGATACTAAAATTATGTTATCTATAGTTATACAAAAGCAATAAAGCTATTAGAAGATATAGAAGCAGCAAATACATCTACAGAGATATCCATATAAAAGTGAAATACTTCAGGTTCATTCAAAAGTAACCATAGTTACTGATGCACAACCAATTGAAAGGTAATACAACCACATACATAAATAAAAATGAAATTTTAACACAAAGTATTAAGTAGCATAAATATTTTTATTTAGATGTTAATACAAAAATGGGATTTTGGCAAAACATTGTACATAAATAGTACACCTACTATAGTGTTAGCAGAAGCTAATAGGCATAATATATATATTTTTTGTTAAATTTTTAGTCAATGAAAGAAATATATGATTTGCATATAATGCCTAGAAAAGGGTGCTTATACAAACCTGAATGGTTTACATCATATAGTGTCATAGAGAAAAGTAGGCCAGGCTTATATCAGTACAATTAGCAGCGAAAATATGTAGACCTTAACAATATGTAATTCAATTGTGTCAGCTAGGTCAAACTAAATATAGATGTTTATATTATATCCAACACCAGCACATTTATGTAAGATCTCCATCAAATAAACTGTTTTTTGCTTTAGATGTATAGTGTTTGTGTGCTCTTGTAAATACATTAAATAAAGAATGCTATTCTTTATATTTGAAAGCTCTTTATTCGTGTTAATTTCTCAATGTGATATATTATTTCTTGTATGGTATTACAGTACTGTTGTGGTATAGAATGCTTGACTGTTGACCTGAGAGTCCCAGGTTTGATACTTAGTGAGAACCAAAGAACTTGTTCCAGGTTCTGATGAAAGTTAATTGAAAGTTCCTTATGTCCACCTGTAACAATAGCTTTAGGTATATTCAGACACGTTTAGTATCACTGTTCAGTTAGTAAGTCAACATTGAAAGTTCATGGGCCCAGGATACAGTCACATATTTTGATAACTAGAATTCCAGCGTTGTATCTTTGTTTTAGGTAAAATTAGTCTGTCAGCACAGGTCGGTGACCTCTAGATATAAGTGACGATTGATGTAATTACGGGAAACAAAGGGATGATAACTTTAGTATAGGTATTTGGCCGCACCAATCGCTAGGCTGGAATAAGGGTCCTCATGACGTAGTTGAGTTAGAAAGGGTGTTGGGGGCCAATCAAAAGTTCTGGGACTTTGGAGTCATGTGATAAATCATCACCACATATAATGGGATGTAAGTGAGTTTTGAGTGAGAGGCAGACAAGACATAGGTAGAGAGCAGGTTAGAGACACGGAGATAGAGACAGGGGGTCAGACGGAGAGAAGTGGAGAGACAGTTAGGGAGTAGTGGGCAGAGAGGACGATTGAGAAGTTCAGTTGGGCTCGAGAAGAGGACAATAGTTGTAAAGTTGTTAAGAGGAGATTTGATTTATTATATTATTTATCTTTGTGTGTGATGTAAAATAAAGTACATGAATCATTATTGACTCGGCTACCTTATTTGGATGTATGTGAAAGTGAACATACACGCTGTGAACGCCTCCGAAGAAAAGAATCTTCACAGAAATTATACAAACAATATAAACAAATAAAATTATAGCGTGACACCACCCAGCTTTAAATGGGGTACCTGCATTTTTATCCAAACATTAGCAAAGGGAAAATTACTAATTATACCTTTTCAACAAAATATTTCTTACTGCTAAATTTATGTACTTATCTAGCAATAAGCCTATATGAAGCAGGCCCGTAGCCAGAGGGGGGCTAGGGGGGGGGCTGAGCCCCCCCGTGCATGACCTGAGCCCCCCCCCCCGTGCATGATTTGAGTTTTTTGACACAATTTTAATAATAACGGCTATAAAACATCAATCATTTTGTTCAATAAATCAATAATAATAAAAACTTTAAAGTTTATATTTTGGCAATCATTCAGGCTATTTATATATACTTACAAGACAGGTAAAGCAGCAGGCACCGACAATATACCACCCGAAGTCCTAAAAGAAGGAGGAACTGGAATTGTTAACCAACTTCATAATATATTTAATAAAATTTGGTCAACCGAAACTCCTCCTGCAGAATGGAAAAAAGGCCTACTGATCAAGATCCCAAAGAAAGGAGATCTATCACAATGTGATAAATGGCGAGGAATCACCCTGCTCTCGGTGCCAAGCAAAGTATTTAGCAGAATACTACTCACCAGAATAAAAGAAGCTTGCGACAGCCTCCTAAGAGAGGAACAGGCTGGGTTCAGAAGAGGAAGGTCATGCATTGACCAGATTGCGACTCTACGTATCATCATTGAACAAACTATTGAATGGCAATGCCCTCTCTATGTCACATTTGTAGACTTTGAAAAGGCCTTCGATAGTATTGACAGAGAGACAATGTGGACAATCATGAGGCACTATGGTATACCAACCAAGATAATAACCATCATTAAAAACCTCTACTTAAACTTCACATGCCAAGTAGTACACAATGGTAGAGTATCAGAGGAATTCAGCATTACAACTGGAGTCAAGCAGGGATGCCTCCTTTCACCACTTCTGTTTCTTCTGGTTCTAGACTGGGTAACCAGAGATGCTTATGCTGACTCTGGTAAAGGAATCCAGTGGAACCTGGTGAAGAGGCTAGAAGACTTAGAGTTCGCAGACGACCTGGCCATACTGTCCCACAAATTACAAGACATGCAAGAGAAAGTCTCAGCCCTGGATAGTACTGGACAGAGAGTTGGTCTCAAGATAAACCAGCAAAAAACAAAGATTCTGAAAATCAACCAACAACAAGATGGCACAATAGAAGTAGGGAATCAAAGTCTACAACAGGTAGAAAACTTTGTATACCTAGGGAGTGTGGTCAGTATAACAGGAGGAACAGACGAAGACATAGAACGTAGAATAAACCTGGCACGCCAAGCATTCGCTAATCTAAAAGCCGTCTGGAGATCCACATACATTTCTTCTAAAACCAAATTAAGAATCTTTAACACCAATGTGAAATCTGTCCTACTCTATGGGTCTGAAACTTGAAAAACAACAGAGACAATAAGTAATCGAATACAGACCTTCATCAACAGATGTCTAAGGAACATAATGAAAGTAAAGTGGTATGACAAGTTAGAGAACACCAAATTGTGGGAGAAGTGTGGACAGAGATCCATTGTGCAACAAATTCTAGAGAGAAAGTGGAAATGGATTGGACACACTCTTAGAAAAGATACAAACAACAGAACCAGGCAGGCCTTAGACTGGAATCCTCAAGGCAAACGTCACAGAGGAAGACCCAAGCGCACATGGAGACGCAGTATACTAGATGAGACCGGGCGATCAGGGAAGAGCTGGGAAGAGCTTAAAAAACTTGCTAGAGATCGTGACAAGATGCGAGCTTTCACAGCGGCCCTATGTTCCACAAGGAACTAAAAGGAAACATGATGATGATGATGATATATACTTACATATATAGTTATCTAATTTTTGGGCATAAAAGATTGAATCTTATTGAAGTTCACTTCTGGGTATTTTGGGCATGCATTGGCAGTTGGGGCTTCAACAGCCGTGTGTGAGAGCAGTTTCTCAACCCTCACACTAATGCTCACCCCATATAGCAGATAAATGTTACAAAAGCGTCTAAGCAATCTTTTCCTGCTTGCATTTGAAAAAGATTTAACAGACAATCTGAATGCTGAAGCATTTTTAGGTAAATTCAGTGCTTAACCCAGGCCCGTAGCCAGGTCAAAGTAAGCAGGGAGGCACCAATGCCCAGCAAGGGGGCACCTTTACTTTTTCTTTATTTTTTCCTCTTTTTCTTCTTTTTTAAGTGGGGGGGGGGCACTCCACACCTAGCGGGGGGGGGGGCGCGGCACGGCCCCCAGTGCCCCGCTTGGCTACGGGGCGGGCTAAACCACGAAGTTTGCAAATTTGAAACGTATAATAATATAAGTTCGCAACAATTGCCGACGAGTGGGGGGGGGGCAGGGGGGCCAATGCCCAGGGGCCCGGCGAGTTTTAGGGACCCGGACTGAGCTGGCCAATCAACTTTTTAAAATATTAATATCAGCCCAGGGGCCCGAAATTTCTGTCGATGGGCCTGTTAGCAACCTTGTAATAGTTTTATATATTGATATCTTTGAGGACAACTAGCAACTTAAATAAGTTAATAAAATAACATTGGCTTCTGACTTCATTTTTATACATATGTATAATAAAATAATAAAGTACAAACTCCGTGATTTCTGAGTGATGTTATTTAATTTGCAAATTTACTTTTTAGCAGAATTAATTTTATTTTAAATTGAATAATTGCGACTTTTTTGTTGATAGATTTGTTCTTTGTTTTCAATATTTTAAAAGAAATATCACACAAATAGCTAAGCTTTATTCATGCATCTTTGTCGTTCTTCCCGGGGTGTACGTTAAACAAACAGTATAATAATATAAATCAGGTATCTATTATGTAACAATTGTGTAGCAGAACTATTGGTCAATATATTTATAACAGGAATCAGAAATTGCTCAGCCTCAATAAATTTTTATCATTAAAACCCTTTACTATTTAAATTATTTTTAACAAAACTGCAACATGCCATGCATTATTAAAACGTAGTTAAAATTATATATTTCTAATTAATAGCTAAACAATCGGTACTAAAATGCTTCGCGCCTCCATTTTCGCCCTCCCCCCCCCCGAACATTTCTTCTACCTCACTAGGGGCGGATTTAAGGGGAGGGGCCGGGGGGCCCATGCCCCCTCCGTTATCGCAAGTTTAGGTAATACATCATTAAATTATCGAAATATTTTTGTTCTAAGACCAATTTTCAACAATGAAAACAGTTTTGCCCCCCCCCCACCGGGGTCAATGTTTTGCCCCCCCACCCCGGAAATGTCTTCGGCCCCCCCAATCCAATATTCCTGGCTACGGGCCTGATATGAAGTCTGTAAGAGCCATATATTTTTAAACTGTCAGACCTGCAGTCTTACCCATGAAAGCCATCTATCTACTGAAAAAAGAAATATTTTTGCATAGTGAAGTTTTTCATAAAATATGTTTTGTTTCATTACTTAAGTGTGACAGGCAGCCCCGTAGCGTGAAAATTCTACAACAGGGGCCAGGCAATAGCAGGAGGGGGGCAGGTAATACATTTTACTAAGTAGAACAAATAAGCAGGGGGGCCAGGCCCCCCTAGCACGCTACGGGCCTGGTGACAGGAACCATTCAAATTTAAAATTATAACTTAATTTTTCTATACACCCTACCCATGACCATATACAAAATATTTTTCAAGAAATTATAGAATATTTAGGGGACGGGTGGTCTACTGTGTAGAACGCTCAACTGGAGAGTCCTGAGTTCAAACCTCAGTGAGAACCTTGGGATTTTTTCAGGTCCTGGTGCAAGTCCTAAAGTCCACCCAGCTTTAAGTTAGGGAAGTAAAGGCGGCTGGGCGTTGTTCTAACCCCACAATCCAGTTACTGAAACAGATGATTACAACACTTAATCTGCCCCTATGACCCCTTCTGGAAGAACCTTCCATAGTAAGTAACATTTTGGCCCAATTCAACTTGATATTAATACAATTTTGATGAGAAAAGGAACACACATTATTAAAAACATTGACCTTGCACAAACAAATTATTACACTAAATCATAAAATGATATATAAAATATTTTAAGTGCCTAAATAACACATCTTTTGTAGATCATTGTTCTAATTGGTTATGGACCACCAGGCAAATGTTTGTCCAATACTTAAATATCATAAATTTAGCAATAGCCTGGGACTGGAGTTGAACCAGCGTAACCAAATAAGCAATGAAATACATTACAGATTAGTATTATTAAAGTTTTATCAAAACTTTTTTGTCTAAGTCAAGTTTGGCACAATAGATTATCTCTTAAAGTTGGAAAAAAAAAATTACACCGGAAACAAATATTTACCTGAACTTTCATATTTACCTATGATTTGATCCCACATCTATCTGACCAGATAACTCAGAACATCTAGCAAGATATTCTTTACTGCTTGGCTCCTTTAAAGCAGATGAACTGTTGCACTTTTTCTGACTAAACTGGCTTTTTGCACCATGCTGTAATTTTTTCTCTAGATAAAAATGACCCATTTAGGATGTACTATCAGTATAGGTTTTAACCACAAAATCTCACAGCAAGTTATTAAACAATATATATATATATATATATATATATATATATATATATATATATATATATATATATATATATATTTATATTTATATATATATATATATATTGCCAGTATTGCATATATTGGTCAGTTTATTTGTACACACCCCTCCTTTTCTAAAGCATTTATTTACATACCTGCCTAAATTGTTATTCAATTAGGGCATTTTTCATATCCCTAGGCCTAGCCCAGGTAAGGTACACTGTAACCCCTGCATTATTTTTATTGAAAGATTCACTATATATATATATATATTAATGAAGAAATAAAGAATATACTTATATATTTCACGCTAATTTACCTCTCATACAGAGAGTGGCCATGGGTTGTGCACCCATGATCTAACGTAAACGTCTCATCCTCTACTTTCAATGACTGTATCATGATTAAATCATTATGCAATTTTTATTTTTCTTATTTTTTAAATAAATAACAATCAATAATATGATTTGTGAATGTTTATAGAGGTAATTTATCAATAGTATTTTTATCAAAATATTAAATGTCACTAAAATAAGAGATTACCAATGTCATTCATGTCCATGTTATAATGAGATCCACGACCATGCCGTCCATGCATATAATTCGTCATAATTATGGTACAATCATACGCTTTAAATACCGGTATATTTATAGAAATTTCAAAAGATTAAGAATACAAACTTACCTTGGTGGTCCACACTTAAATAACAAAGCTTTAGTAATAGGCTGATGCTATGTCCACGAAAATTTTCGTGGACATAGCCTTTTCATGAATTGCGTCCACGAAAATTTTCGGGGACGTAACTCATGAAAAGACTATGCCCACTAAATATTTCAAAGATATACATTTGTGCTTTTATATGCAACTTAAGTTTGATTTATTTTATTTACATCTTTTAATAAAATAAACTGATTTAAAAATTGCATTTCTTTGTTATTTAGTTTTGTAATATGTACTGATTTAAATATTAACCTTTTTTTGGGTTAGTGAGTTAAGATGACATTTTTTAAATATTTTTTCCCCTTTTATCCTATTTTTTTTAAAACAAAATAAGTGGACTATTCATGAAATTAATTTAAACTAGTAAGTTTAAAGTCCAGTTTTTTTTTTGGTCAGTCGGTGCTCATGTCCACGAAATATGTATGAATACCAGTACAAATAAAAAAAAAAACAGAACGTGACTTTGGCCCTTTACCAATCTACTAAGTCTAATAGTACTAATTTCTATCCAGTGACACTAGTAGTGTTTTTTTTTTTATTAGTATATATTTTATAAATAAGTCTATGTATTAAAGTATTAGTGCAGTAACATTCTGTAATTGATATTTGCACTGGCTAATTAGTTTCTTTTAGAAATACATGTATTGCCCCTTGCTCAATATGGAGCAGTCAAATGTTTCGATAATAAATCAAAATTAATAGTTAATAACTAATAAGAAAAAAAACACGTAGTCAAATAATGACATGATTTTTTTCGTATACCCAATATATATATATTTGGTTTAAAATCCTGTAATGTAACTAGTTATTAGTATTACTACTAGTAATACTAGTAGTCTAGTTGGATTTCATTATCAGTGATTAACCTCAATTGCGACAATTAAATAAAGATGATAACAAAAAATAAGACACATTGCATAAATAAATTTGTATATTTATTGTCAAATTGAACTTTATTGAAATAAAGATATTAAAACAAAACGCAGCATTAGTAAATACGATAGCAGCCTATTTTAATAGCCGACTGATGGAAGCATGTCTTCTCGATGTAAACAAATAAACTATGATGATGACCGGTAGAATCCGGTCCCGGCTGGATTTTTTTCGTGGACATAGCCTTTTTACGAACTACGTCCACAAAAGTTTTCGTGGACATAGCCACAGCGTTAGTAATATTTGATATTTTGAAATATTTACACTGAAATATTCTGTAATAACAACATGTTGGCGCCCACAAATGGCGTTGTTTCGTTAAACCATCAGACATACAGGAAGTAAGGTTACTTGAACTTGCACATATAGGTCTTATATAGGTTATGCTAATTTCGGGTGCCAACATAGATATATAAGACTAGATCGCTTATGGGCTATGCATAGACATATATTGTGCGGACCATAACTTTAAAAAGAGAAGAGTACAATTCTGTATAACCTGATGACGTAGTACGCATAGAAACCTTAAGTAACCGAAATAAATAGCAGAAGACATTTTGCATTGTTTTCCTTGACAAATTTTCAAAAACTTTTTTTTTCAATTAACTTTGAATAAAATGCCTTCGTGTTGTGTACCCGGTTGTTTGATTATATTATTACTAACCGTCAAATATAATTTTTTCGGACACATCAGTAGATTTTAAAAGCGCCAACCTCTAGCATGAAAGGGGATTTTTTTTTGCGTCTTTTTTTTTAATCAAAAGGAAGGAAATCTTTTTCGGTAAAAAATAAAGAACTGTACAAAATTGTACTCTTCTCTTTTTAAAGTAGGGGTCTCGAATACAACACTTTTTCGGTCTCTATTAAATAAGCATAAGCGATCTAGTCTTATATATCTATGGGTGCCAAATAAGAGTTTTTCATGGTTACTAGATCTTCATTTTTAAAGAGCTACACTAATAAAAATACCTTTTTACAAAGAAGAGCTCTTTGTCTATTTATAAACTAAAACTAGGACAAACTTGGGGTGCATATAGACACTCCTTTTATTTACGGCCTATGTGTTGTTGATCCTAACTTTGCAGTCACTAGCATATATAATCATCGACTAAAAATCTCGACCGACATCCCAGCACATACATACATAAGTTGCTAAACTGCCTGGCCAGATCTATGACCAAAATTATTTTCCGCGTAACTTGAAGTAGTCCACATACACCGGTCACTTCAGTCAATTCACTGCTCTTGATGCCCATGGTCAGTGTATCTGTATCATTTGAATGATATTGGTACATATGACAATTCTTCTATTTTAACTTAATGGACATACTGGAAAATAATAAAAATTCGACTGAATTATTTTCCCATTATACAGAAGCACTGTTAACAAAAACTTCAGTTCATTATGTATGCCGCTTGTTTGTGTGCCTGTAAACCGATGTGGAGGCCAGCCATATTAGCCACGTTATCCTGACCCTATCGTCTGCAGTTTGACAGAAACATTGTCACTTACCAATAAGTTTTTTCATTTCATTCACCAGACCTTCCACCGTCTTCTTCCCTGTACAGTTCATATTAGCGCCAGACCTTCTACTGTCTTCTCCCCTGTACAGTTCAGATTATCGCCAGACCTTCCACTGTCTTCTCCCCTGTACAGTTCATATTAGCGCCAGACCTTCTACTGTCTTCTCCCCTGTACAGTTCAGATTATTGCCAGACCTTCCACTGTCTTCTCCTCTGTACAGTTCATTTTAGCGCCAGACCTTCTACTGTCTTCTCCTCTGTACAGTTCAGATTATCGCCAGACCTTCCACTGTCTTCTCCCCTGTACAGTTCAGATTATCGCCAGACCTTCCACTGTCTTCTCCTCTACAGTTCAGATTATCGCAGGGCGTTAATATGCTTGGCTAGAGCAAGCAGGGCTGGATTAACAATAGAGCTAACAAGAACCATGTGCACACATCTTCTCTCATTTATCTGTTTGTCACATTTTTACTACATTTTTTCATTAGGCCCGCACTCCACAGGGTGACGCCACTGCCCACACCAACGTTAATTTAGCCATTAGAGCAATTGTGAATTATGACAACATGTTACATTTATAACTACTGAAAACGTATACAGCAGGAAGGGTGCAAACTATTTAAACCGCCTAGATCAAAGGTTTCTTTATTTTGATTGAATGGCCTGACTAAGATTGAATGGCCTGACTAAGATTGAATGGCCCGACTAAGATTGAAGGGAGTTTACCGTTGGCCATATCAATCAGCCTGACTGGCCGTAATTGACCCATGGGTTGAAGTGTCCCTATCTCTGGTCTCAAGTCTGAAATTTTTCAAGATTGCGGCAGCACAAGCCGCACTACCCTTCCTGCGCTACTGTGTTGACAAGCATAATCCGACATTGATTAGCAAAGATAAAAAATTAAATTACTTCATCGATTATGTATCGCGATGTTGGCATGAAATATTCTCGTCACGCCAAGTTGACGTCTGCAATGACCTGTGAAGCAAGACAATCACTTTGATTGGCTGAGCTAATCATCATTCAGAAATAGTGAAATGAGGATGCACGCTTTCTTAATGTTTTATATTCCAATTATTTCTAGTGAAACATGCACCGCACATCAATAATACCCACAAGGAGCTAAAAATCATATCACAAATGATTACACAGTTTTGGAGTAGATTTTTGATTAAGTTAAATGAATGATCGATCATTTGAAACTTAAAAATGTAATAAGAAAAACGGCAGCGTACGTAACTTGACTGTTACGTTATTTGTCGGTAGTACAAATGCCTAGAAGACATCACTAGACTATATTATAATTATGGTTAAATAATTGGTAGCCATTTTATGAATTTGATTTGGGGAAATTTGGCGGCTCCCATTATCATTTAAAACAGATCAATAATATAAATCTGAAATGATTAAACATGCTATAAATGAAAAGTGTGTAATAATTCAACATTAGTAAAACGTGTTTTATGAAATTTATATGCAAAAATTACTTATAAAAGTAAATTTATTTATAGGCAGTTGTTTTATTCACTTCTTGTAAAATAACAAAAACAACATTCGGGTAACTCGATATTTTATAACGCACAATCCCGACAGACCAGTTACATTGTATCTTACATCATTACACATGCTTCATGCCAAACTAATGCATCTGTTAGACCACATTTTTTGAACGTCTAACTCAATACCAATTAGCAATGCTTACTTGTCACTTCGTTAATCTGAGGGGACTTGGATACAATCATTGTAAACGCGTAAAGAAAGATACGTTCTAGAAACAGTATCTAAAGTATTGTACGCGTTGTGTAGTTTTATGGTAAATTGTAGCACACGAACATTCGGACTACTAGTTATTCTTATCAGAATGTTTCACAATTTTCAATGAAAAGTAATACATTTCAGCCATACGATTTTAAAATATTTCTTTTTAACGCGGTATAACAGGATTATTTGAACTAAAAATTTGTTTCTATTTTTTAAAATTACCGTTTATGTCATTAGAAAGTTAAAAGTGAACAAATCCCCCTTAGGTACATACAATAAGAAGCTTTACTGTAATCAACATTCAATGTATTAGTCGTACTAATACATATAATTATATAGGTTGCTGTACTGTTAGTTTAAAGGGACTCCATGTTAAAGATACGAGCACAATGAACGAGACCATAATAACTACGTTTACAAGTGAATCTATCGCCGTCCGTTCCGTGGTAGGGCTGGTCAGCGATGGCACCAAGGAGACGATCGTCATTATCAATCACGTGGTACTCAGCAGCGCGATTGGTCTGTTCGGGGTCGGCGCGAACGTCATCAACATGTGCGTGTTCGTCCGGCAGGGTCTTAACAACTCCATGACCATCAGCTTCTTCGCCACGGCCGTGTCCGACCTGTGCAGCCTGGTGACGCTGCTGTGGCTGAACGTCTGCCTCAACCCGTACATCGACAACCTCGGCCTGCCCGTTGTCTTCACGGAGGTGCAGTACCTGTCCGCCGGCTGGCCCCACGGCTGTGCAGCCCGCATCACCAGCTGGATCACGGCCTACATCGCGGCCGAAAGGTGCCTGTCCATCGTGTTCCCCCTGAAGATCAAGCAGATCATCACCCCGGGCAGAACCACGGTGGTGATCCTCGTCATTTACGTCGTGAACATTTTAACTTTAGTCCCGGAATACGCTACGGTTTTTTTCGACTGGAACTTTTACCCGTCGAAGAACAAGACGATGATCGGGTTGGCGTTCAGGAGCAACAGGCGCGAAGCGGAAGGGCTCGTCTTCACGTTCCACGGCGCCCTGGCCGTTTTATCTTTCGTCGCTGTCGTCGTCTGTACGTCAGTCCTGGTGGACAAGCTACGCAGTTCGGCTGAATGGCGGAAGACGTCAACGTTCGACCCCGTGCAGAACAACAACACCGCGGCCAGGGACAGGAAGACCATGACCATGGTCATTTTAGTGGCCACCAACCTGATCATCTGCTACACGCCTACGGTCTCCTTCTCCATCGCGTCCTCGCTGGTCCCGGACTTCAACGTGGTGGGCAGGCAGTACAACCTCTTCCACGCCGCCTGGTCGTTCGCCTTCCTGTCGCACTCCATCAATTCCAGCGTCAACATCTTCTTCTACTACAAGATGAGCTCCAAATACAGAAGCAATCTCAAAAGTCTTTTCCACTTAAGAGCATAATACTACCGCAGAAAAATATGCTTCAAGAGACTGAAGTCAAATTAGCGTATCTATGACAGGAATCATTATTGGGCAAAGTTTATCTTCATATTTTTTAAACCTTGCCCCTATTCACTATTTCAGTCGCCTTTGAAAGACATAACAACATAACCCTCGAGTTAGCTTCTATGGTTTTCTCAGCATGGATTGCTGTGAAATGGAACCTACCATGACATAACGACGAGTGGCTGTATGCAGAGCTATTTTTATGTTTTGGGGGGCTCCAGGCAACGGTGCTTTTTGGGACCATAGGTAAAGGTAATTTTGTGGGCCCTAGGCAATGTTATTTCTGGGTTATTTTAGTAAAGGTACATTTGGGGGCAACCATGCAAATATATTTTTGGGTTACCAGAGCAAAGGTACTTTTTGGGGGCCTAAGCAAAGGTAAAAAACACTGTCAAGGCAAATTAAGTTTCGAAAACATATCTTAGCAGATGGTGGGGGAGGAAGGAGCGTAGGCCGCTGGCTTGTTGGTCTATCAATAAGAACAGATCTGACAGTCTCAGGACCGTGTTAACTGATGCGATTAACTTTGTGATTCTCTTCTATAATATGATCTGCTGATAAGAAAAATATCACAGTTACCCTGCAAGCCATCTCATCAATGATGTCAGATATTCCACGTGCAATGTGGTGGGCTAAGGCCTAAAACCATGTGGTGCCTGTAGAACAATCGCAACCCCATTAATTCAATAGAGATGTTGAAAAGGGGCACAATCAAGTATTTATTCATTCTCGTTACATGTTATTTAAAGTAAATAACGACGTAATAGATACCATCTGAAACATGAACACACAGGACGCAGCTATGTACACATGTTTTTTACTATTTTATGTACATTAAATAAACATACAGGCTCACCTGAAATTGTAAAACGATGTTAGCTAGCGATTGCCCTTGTCTGATACATTGTCCTTGTTTACTCCTGAACTTGAAGCCTTATTGTTTGTGTCTGATTTAACATTCCGCTAGTGCACTTGACAAGCGTCTACCTTATATTTGAAGTTTCAGCCTAGCAGGTTATAGTCTTTGAACACAATATAGTTAACTAGAATTACATTTTTCAATGACACATGTGGTAATTATGTACTATGAAGTCGCGGATCGTTTTATACAATAGATATAACAGTGTATGAAGAATATTTAGTAATATTAAGCAGTTTAAAATATTGATAGTCTAGGCCGGTCATTCCCAAAATTTTATTGATTTACGACCCACAACTTGAGATTCACTGGGCTGGACTCTTAGATCAAGGTCACCAAACACTCCTCCAAGAAAGAGAATCGTGACCGTGGACATTTTCAATGATGGCAAGGGGAAGTAATACAATCAAAATGCTAGTCAAACACATGGCCAAAGCCTCAGCTACTTATTTAACCACACCGCTCGACAGATCATTTGTTTACAGTTTTTTTTTTCTTTCAGCGAAAAGTACCTTGATAGTATTTTGTTTTGAACGGGCGAATAGTTTTTAGTCTCCATTGATGAAACATGTCATGCTTCAGTGGACACAACCACTGCCTCCCCCCTCCCCCGTCCTATATTGTTTGCGGTGACACTACCACTGTGCGGTGTTAGGCTCTGTGGACTTTTTTTGGCATTAGGCACCACCGCTGGACATTCGCAATGTGCAAGTAAATGACCAAATACGTTTGACAATAGGTAATATGACACTTTAGCTGCGGCCATTGCTTAGTGTTAGAAAACTCACAGTATTTGGCGACTGAACAGAATCATTGATAACACTAACAGGCATATATAATATAATTTAAAAATACCTTTCACTATCTTCCCTGCGACCGCAAATTGTGCTCAAGAGAATACAACATGCCGCATGTAATTTGATCGATGTAATAAAAAGATCTTTTAAAAAACCGGTTTTATATTTTATAGGATCAACTTTGAAATAATAACCAACAGCTAAAACACAATTTAGGAAAATACAAATACATTCTATTTCATAAAACTATGAGACAAAAAAAAAAGTTCATCCACGGCGGGATTCGAACCCGCGACCTCTGGATTAGAAGTCCAGCGCGCTATCCCCTGCGCTACGCGGACGTTGTTTTACTACGCTACAAGTGTTGATGCTATAACAAATGACCACAGAGTTCTATAGCCAGAGGGTGCCACTGCCACGGTCACGGGTGTATAAGTGTGTAACCAGTGCCCGCTGATAGGAGGCACTGGTGTAGCCTAGAAAAGTTTTTTTTTTAATCAAGTAGATATATATTTTCTTTCCTTAAGACAGAATTATGGAATTTTGTATACCCCCCCCCATCCCCCGTTCATTTTTTAAAAGCTCCACCATAGTCCAATGTGATGTGGTGCCATCACTGAGACATAGCAGTCAGAGGACCGATAGCAGATTCGCTGGAATAACAACCCGTAACATTTACATTCTAGAGTGACTAACAATAAAGTTAAAAACACTCACACACACACACACAAACACACTCCCTTCTAATATGTTATTTCAACATCTCGAGTCTCAAAATACACACCAAACAACGTAATGAAACTAAATCTGAATTAAAAACAGCTGCACGTTTTCTCCACAAGTTGTTGACGTTTTGAGATCATTTGTACGTGCCAGGGCTACTTCACGTAGTTAGAACACCCTCCCCATTTCGATGCTACTGACATTGAATTCTGACAGTCTCAAGCTTATCAACACCAAGTTATGTGTCGGTCCACTAAATGATATAGTTCATGTGCTGTTGTTGATGCTTAAAGTAATACATGCTCAAACACTACACAACACAAAGCCATGATTCAACAATGGTCGTTTCAAGTGACGTCGTTAACAATTTGGGGAGGAAGGGACTCTCGCTAAATATTTTCCCGGAGTTGCCTAAAACCATAACTCCACCACTGTCAGGGTCGCGCCATCCCCTCCTTCGTCATGGACCCGGCGCCCCTAAAACAACGCCACAGCTGGTGTCCAGTGTCTAGACTTTCCTACTATTTCACTGTATTAGACCGTATAGACATTATAGGCAAACATTTCATTCGACCTGAATAACATATTCAGGTTGAGTTGACAAACACATGTACTCTAACAACGAGAAACGTGCCTACCCTATACCAGTGGTCCCCAACCAACGCACCGGTCCGTGGATCTAATGGTACTAGGCGCCGTATAAGAAATATTACATTATTTCCTTTTTATTTACAGTGGTGTATTTACCTCGGGATTGTGCGCCTTTCCATGAACAAGAAATAATCAACGCCCTACCCCTCTTATCAACCGCTGACCGGTCCGTGGAGAGAAAATGATTAGGGACCACTGCTATAAGGTATAGAAGTAATTAAAAAATGATACACACACACATATGCTATAAACTCGATGTCCTGCATGTGGTCACATCACTTATAACACTTTTTCTGATCTCCAGGCTACTCGATTGACCTCAGAATGACCCGGCCATTCCAAACATTTCATACCTGTGTCCATCCAATGCCTCCTATATCAGCAGGCACTGGTCCATCCAATGTCTCCTATATCAGCAGGCACTGGTCCATCCAATGTCTTCCAGAACTAGTTGGCACGGACGTTGGTTCAGTGGCGTAACAAGCGCTTAGTACGCGGGGGGGGGGGGGAGGATTTCTAAAAATGTAACCCCATTCATTTACCGTAAGCAGCTAAGTTGGCGAAAATGCCGACCCTTTGTTAGAAGCAATTAATGTGCTGCCAGTGTGGGTCCACCCCCCTCCACACCCAGTTACGCCACTGAGTCGATTAAGGCCAAAAAACTTGACGCCTTGGTTATGATCACATAGCGTCCTAGCACATATTTAATAAATACTTTTATATCCAAATTACTTGATTAACCTCAAAAATGACCCGGTCATTCTCAATCTATGTGTGGACAGTATCAAATGCATACGAAACAGGGGGATATGGCTCCGTGGTAAATGACAGTTTAAAAGTACTAGCGGTGCGTGCTTTATGTACATTCAAAATAAATCTATTCAACTATGACAGATTCTATTAACGTATTCAGTGACAAACAACCATCAGGCATCAAAGATTACAAAACAACAAAATACGCAGGGGATAGCGCGCTGGACTTCTAATCCAGAGGTCGCGGGTTCGAATCCCGCCGTGGTTGTTTTTTTTCTTTTTTTAATGTGATAATGGTAATTTCACATCAATTATACTGTAAAGTGAAGATAACATGCATACTTTGAGATTCTCATTTTCTCCGTCAGAAGTATTCTCTAAAGTTAATATCGTTTGTACGAGTGCTGACATACATGTATGTGTGCTGCTGGCACGGTCGTACGAGTGCTTACATACATGTATGTGTGTTGCTGGCACGGTCGTACGAGTGCTTACATACATATATCTGTGTTGCTGACACGGTCGTACATGTGTGTGTGTGTTTGGGTTAAGATTCAAAAGAATGGAAGAGAGAAGCAATGCACGATATGTGTGATAAACGCACGAGTGTAGTTCCAAACCCCCCAAAATATCATGTCTGTATCAACAGGCGTCTTCCTGTGTTGTTTGAATAATCTAAAAAAAAAAATGATTGGCTGTCGACCACTGTGGTTCTTAAGTTGTTTGTTTTACCTTCTGCTATAAAATGTGTGTCTGGCGCGAGAATTAAAAGGAATGAAGATAAGATCAGTCTTGACCTTGGGCTAAAACTATTAATTCTGTTTGTTTTACCTGGTAAGATAAGCTTCCTGTTGATGTAAAGCTAACAAAGATTTACTTTGACCACTGTGGCTCGATTGGCTAATGCACTAAATTGGGGGGGGGGGGGGGTTTCTTAGAAAAAAAAAATTCACTTAAAAACACGTATTTTTTTTTACATATATTTACATTCGGGTGTGATATATTACATTTTATAATAAAATGGGGGCCAAATATTAGATTTTATAATAGAAGTAAGGGTTAGGTCCAGTGGGACCGGTTGGGGGTTTTGTCCGGATACCGATAAACACACACTGACTGAGGGGGAGGGAGTTTCCAGTGTTAACATAAGATGAGCAGCTTTTGAACAGGATACTGTTAGCTGTTCATCAAAGATTTTCTTGCGAGACCTGGATAGAGAGTTTCAGAGATCTTTAGGTTCCTTATACTTAAGTAACTAACTAGGGACTAACATCATCAGGTGGATTGGGATATAGGGGCCCCCGGGGGGGGGCTAGGCGAAAGGCTAGATTGAAATTTTAATTACGTCACTGATCTTAATGACCGGGCTGGCAGACGTGTGTAGCATCTAACGAGTCATGAGACTCAACAACACATCACTATTGTAGCAATGACTATAGTACATGAACAGTTGAACACACTACAGCAGTTACATTAATGAATGGAACACAATACAAGTGTTTAACATTGAATATAAACGAACCCAATACAAGTGTAACAATGAATGTAAAACGAACCCAATGCAGGTGTAACATTGAATATAAAACGAACCCAATACAAATGTAACAATGAATATAAAACGAACCCAATACAAATGTAACAATGAATATAAAACGAACCCAATACAAGTGTAACAATAAATATAAAACGAACCCAATACAAGTGTAACAATTAATATAAAACGAACCCAATACAAGTGTAACAATGAATATAAAATGAACCCAATACAAGTGTAACAATGAATATAAAACGAACCCAATACAGATGTAACAATGAATATAAAACGAACCCAATGCAAGTGTAACAATGAATATTAAAAAAAACCCAATACAAGTGAAATATTGAGTATAAACGAACCAATATAAGTGTAACATTTCATTTTCCATGCGACATTTGATATACCAACAAAAACGATCACGTCATTTACCACAACACTGACATTTAAAACAAATACATTTGATCATTTACATGAGCCAGGGCCGAGGCTAAGGCCGACTGGACAGATTGACCCTGGCCATCAAGGTGTAAGATCTGCCATTGTCTTGTACACTGAGTGAAAAACGTATATGGCAAATACTGTGTACATATTGCAGTCTCCAGTAGAGACATGAGTGGGTGGCGAGTAGGGACCCCCCTCCACACCCTTTTAAAAACCCTAAGGGGTGGGATACACAATAGAAACGTTTATGTAGTACATGAGGCCTTTATTTATGGCTCTAGGCATAGCTAATGACTCTCGCCTAGGCCTCCTTCACAGTCGCTGAAATAATTTGGTATATTGCTCGAGATTTCACTTAGTTTTACAAGTAGACAATTTCACACTTCATCTGTGTATCAACGTTACAGCACCCATTTCACAGCGGGAAATTCGATTTGCTTTACTCTACTTAAGCTTTGTTATTTAACTATTCACATATAGAATATGATTTCTTCAAATGTGTTAGTAGTAGTAGACAGGCTGATAAGCGAGGCCTTTTAAAGGAGATGATAGCATTCTTAGCATTATGGAAAAAGAAAATGAAATTAATATCCAAATACACGGACAAACAATTAATCTATGGAGCTAGATGGCCGCCGACACTTGTATTTTTAGCAATCATAATTTACAATAAACCATTGAAAGATTTGTTTGTTACTTTTCGTGCTTAATTTAAGCCATAAAAAATATTAACGTTTTCTATCTAATCTGTCAGTCTATCTCTCTCTATCTATAAATCTATCAACTCAGGTTTAAAATTCCTTACACCGTGAGTTAAGGTCCAAGTATCATGGTGACGTTCCTACCCCCTCCCCCCCCCTAATGATTTAAAAATAAACAGTGACTAAGTAATTAATACGATCACGTGGTCATTAGTCAATCTCACCTTCACCGACATATAGTGCGCTTGTTTATTTGTTATTGAGACGTTATATGTATGTGTGTATGTATGAATATGTCTTCCTGATCTGTCCACCTTTGCACGCACGTTCAGGCGACGACTGACACAATGAAGAGTTTGACCTGGTCGCTATCTCAGCAATGGTCATCAAGTAAACTCTCACTGACACGCCATTGTCATGTTTCTAGTATTTTCTTTGTCTTACTCACAGATGACAAAAAAAAGGGGGGGGGGTGAGAGGGTTCCTTGGGCCTCCATCACCCACCTCCAAACATTAAACAGGAAGTTTAGTTTCTCTCAGGTGATTTAACATTAACACCCCACATTTCTCATCAACACCCCCCCTCCTCCTTACTCGGCATTCCGCACCAGGTCAGCAACTACATGACTTATCATCCTGATGTCTGGTCAGGTCAGCAACTACATGACTTATCATCCTGATGTCTGGTCAGGTCAGCAACTACATGACTTATCATCCTGATGTCTGGTCAGGTCAGCAACTACATGACTTATCATCCTGATGTCTGGTCAGGTCAGCAACTACATGACTTATCATCCTGATGTCTGGTCAGGTCAGCAACTACATGACTTATCCTGATGTCTGGTCAGGTCAGCAACTACATGACTTATCATACTGATGTCTGGTCAGGTCAGCAACTACATGACTTATCATCCTGATGTCTGGTCAGGTCAGCAACTACATGACTTATCATACTGTCTGGTCAGGTCAGCAACTACATGACTTATCATCCTGATGTCTGGTCAGGTCAGCAACTACATGACTTATCATCCTGATGTCTGGTGCGTCAGTCTACTAATTCAACAAGTCTCGTTTACTTCCGTCGATTCATCACTGAATTCTCCAAAACTCAATAGTCAGTGTCAACGCCCCTCTTCCGTTGAGTAAATCCACGCATTTGTATTTTATACTATTCTATAGTATAGTATATGTTCCTAAATAAAATACAATACAATTTACGATTTTGTGTCATTCTGAACCAACGGAATAACCTCCAATTTAGAAATAATGTTAAAAAAAAACACGTTGTCATCATTATCTTTTGGATCTGGCCTGTCGCTTCACCACTCTTTACCTCCTTTACCTGGTGCCGTAATACTCCACTACCTATTCCCAGAGAAGAATTTACTAGTGGGCGTAATGGACACGCCCTGGGCCACGATTTTAATAAGTTTTTAATTAGTTTGACTTTCTGTGCGTTTGTCCTCAAATCCTGAAACTAAACGTTGGACTAGGGATGTGACGAAGTTCGAATTCGAATCCGACGACATTCGAACTTCGACGATTTTTGAGCAAAGTCGAATCCGACGGATTAAAAAAAAATCCGTCGGATTCGAATTTGAAAAATTACCGTTTTCAGACCACACACAACCGTAGAAATCGTAACTAAAATTAAAAAACCTAGAGACTTTCGAAAACCCGAAATAAAGAAAAGTTTAATCTGCCATTAATTAACTTCAAGTACTGGGGCCTCATGTGAGTGTGACAATAAACAGTATGACAGTTAAACAACTGACACTGGAGTTATAGTAAACAGTATGACAGTTAAACAACTGACACTGGAGTTATAGTAAACAGTATGACAGTTAAACAACTGACACTGGAGTTATAGTAAACAGTACAGATAGAACAAAAACAACAGAAATTTCCAGACAATGGTTTGTTTAGTAGTGTAAGGTTACATGTTTCAATTTGGTTGTGATGCCGTGAAATGAGAGAGACTCAGTTGCCTGCTGATTGTGCTAGACTGATATGACTTCAACTTGTAGAATATTTCTTGAATAGTTACAAGTGAGTGATAACAGTATTATTGTACTTTTTATTTTTAATACATTCTTTTTTTGTGCATGAAAATTAGATAAGAAATACGACAAAAGTAGAATTAAAGAGAATTTTATTTTATGCAAAGAATCTTGTACTGATGATTCGTTAACAATGTACTTTGTAATTGTTTATGCTGCTATTCATGCAAAAAGAAATGCTACAAAACCTCGTTGTAGGGGAAGGGGGGGGGCACGGGATTGACACCTTGGTATACCCCCATTTAGCCAAGTGTTGACCAAATCCGAATCCGCATTCGAATCCGACGGATTTATATTTGCCAAATCCGAATGATGCGGATTTTCATCAGCTTCGTCACATCCCTCCTTTGGACCTATGTTAATTTAATGGAAAGGTTCAAATTTGGTACTCAAGTAGATCTATCAACATGACCATGCGTGATTTCAAAAATTTCTCTCTCTCTCTCTCTCTCTCTCTCTCTCATACATACATTGTACATACATTGACTTCTTCTAGAATTTTATTTTGTATTGTCCTTCTTTCCTCCGCACTGTAGACGATAGTGCAAAGGCCATGAAGGCACCACGGGAAACATATGTAGTTGACTCATCACACCGGGAGTGAAACCCGTATAACAATCCGACAAGATGACAAAGAGCCACCAAGATACCAACAGTTATAAAGTAATTTTTTTTTTTTTTTGGTTCATAAAATTGTAATAATCAATCGACTGTGTTTACGGCTAATTAAAGTATTTCTTTTTAACATTCCTTTAGGAGTTCAGAGGTGAAGGGTCATTGCACAAACCTATGCTGTACAAGTAACTTTCAGACGTGGTGATCGATCATCAATGTATCGATACATCGCTAGAGTGGTATATTACATATTACAAAATGTGTATGGGACTTGAACACATAAATACAAGTTACAACTTCAAGCAAGTTTGTGTACACGGATGTACTTTATTGTTTCACTCCAAAGTAGGGTTTATACAAAAACCGACTTTTGAAAAAACCGGTTGTCGAAGGTCAATTTCTCAAAAAACCGGCGAAAACCGGTTTTCGGTTTTACTATAATATAAGTGAAATAACGGATATTTTAAGCATTCTAGCAATAATTATTGTCAATGTATGTAGTATTAAATTAACGTGTATGAGAAAGAATAAAACAATAAATACAAGAAAAAAAAATATCAATATGACAGTAAAAATAATACTACTGTCTACTGGGTACCTATATATACATTTAAACTGCTTTATAACTAAACACATTTCTATCATGACCTTTCTTTCTCATGTTTCATTTATATTATATTGTCAAAGACAAGAGGTTTGGTTTGCCGCACACAGACCAGTTCTGAAATCAGCCTTTGTGATGTAGACCTCAGTATAGAGCTTATTTATATATTTAGTCTATAGATATTACGGTTCTCTTTCTACTCATGATATTCACTTTCTGCCTCCCCCCCCCCTCTCTCTCACTCATCCCCTGTATAAGTTTCTAACGTTATCTATATATGTGACACAGTACACAAACACCTGCACCTCTATGGACTCACATAGAGTGCCCGTTTAAAAACATTCCTCCAATGTTCAACTCCTCGCCCCTCCCTTCATACAATTGTCTCCCCACCTACCCCCTCTCATCCCTGAGATGTATTAGTTACACTATTCATTACAACGGCTGTACGACGGTCCTGCCACGTGAATGCCTTGTTTAGGTTAGACGGGTTGGTGGTGGTGGAGGTGTTGGATGGCGAACATAATTTAGTCAACTTAAGAAAAAAATAGCCCCGTTCTGTCTTTTGTCTAGTAATGAGCTAGGGATGCACCGATTATATACCCCCCACCCCCCGTTTCAAGTTGTATACTTCCCGCAAGTCAACACTAAATTCGTGCGCTAAAAAAAACATCGGTTGTTTTTTGGAATTAGTTAACGACTTGAATTTAGCCCTCTTTCCAGGTCGAGGAAACGGATGCAATAAATCTCTCAATGTGTATATACCGTCCACCTCCATCCAATCCTCAAGTTACCCCTGGACCACGTGGCCACGCCTTCTCTTTTGTATCGCTCAACAGTTACTTTCTATCAATGCCAATGTACACAGGTCGGACTGAGAGAGAGTTCATTGGAAAGTCACAGTTTCCCAGATTTCTCTGAAATATCGTGGAATGTATCAACATTTTTTGCTATTTGTTAAGTTCTAAGCTAAAACCGGCTTTTAAAGCCAAAAAAAACCGGTTGTCGAATGCTTCGACTTTCGTCAAAAAACCGGTTTTTCGCCGCCGGTTTTTAAAAACCGACAACCCCTACTCCAAAGCCATAATTTGGCCGCCCATCAAAGAGTACCGGTGGGGTGTGTTTTGCAACCCTCTTGCACCGTAGTGAGGTCGTTACCCCGTGACCTATCTACTTAACATAACGTATTACTTCTTTATTGCGCATGAGCTTCAGTATGGCCGGTGGTCACGTGGCTAGTGACGTCACCGGACCAAAACCACGGCGATGATTCATTCGATAGTTGAATAAAAAAAATTAACAAACCAACAAACAGTTCACTCTGTCATAACACATGTCCATCTTCACTGTCGCCGCATGTCATATGACCGTTGAACTAGCTGCCGTGTCAGGTGGGAGTGTGTACAGTCTATTGTGTACTCATGACTTCTGTTCTGTAATAGTTGATGTACATCTTATCATTTCATGATCTGATAAGGGTACGTTGATGGGGGGTGCCTACGGACTTGGCCCTCAGGCATTATGCATTAAGCTTACTAGGGCCCCCTTCTACGGGCCCTAGTGGAATTTTCAAGCATTAGTCCTGTTAGATCTGAAGGGCCTTTACATATACTTATAGCTAGGACCCCTATATCAAGGATAGGCACAGTTTTTCAGTCGCGGGTCAGACTACGTTCGTAAATTTAACCGCCGGGCTGAGTTAAGACCAGATGGATGGAGTACACTAAGTAATTTGAATTGATGGTCGACAGTAGAAGTGATAGTCAACAGAAGAACATATGAAGACTGGAAGAGGGCCAGAATTAACAGTCCGGCGGGGCGGATTAGGCCCATGGGCCGTATTTTGTCCATGGCTACCTTACCTGAAGTCTCTGTGTAGATCAGATAACTTCTCTGGTTGATTTACAAAAAAAAAGTTCCAGGAGGGGCAGACCAAAGTTGTCAACACAACGGGATGGGGGCTAGCTCGTTTGTAAACTAAATTAGAATGAAACAGTAATGGGCGATAAAGGTACACTTGTGGGTTGATAGATAGATTTATAAGTAGGTAGGTACTTAGATGACCCATCTATATATATATATATATATATATATATATATATATATATATATATATATATATATATAAATAACCTATTGTTGTACAGCATTTGTGTTCTTTAGTCTGATTATAATTTATTCTGTCAGTCATTAAAGAGACATTACACCATTACACAGTTAGTAACAGATTTGAATGTTTACATCTGAATTTTTTTAATTATCAATTTTACACACGCACAAACACATAGGGAGAGAGGGGGTGTCAAAAACATCAACAAACTAGTTTAACTCCTTCCCCTTCCGCCCCCCCCCTCCCCCCATCCCTATAAAATGTACACAATATTTTCTCCAAAACATATTTGTTTACCTTAAACTCTGACAGCCATACAAAGACAGTCAATCCAACACACTATATAACAGATAGAGGCTGTGGTTGAAAACACAAAAATGAATTGGCCGGCCCTTGGAGTGACCAGTGTTGTACGGATTACGGGAGTCAGCAAAGTCAGAATTTCAAGCCAATGACTTATTTCTTTCTGATAGATTTCCAGAAATTGTATTTCGAAGATTGTTTTTTTTTAAACCTGCTATTGGCACATCGATTTGGTTTCTCTGTTGTGCCCGAAAG
Source organism: Bulinus truncatus (assembly GCA_021962125.1). Classification (NCBI taxonomy): domain Eukaryota; kingdom Metazoa; phylum Mollusca; class Gastropoda; family Planorbidae; genus Bulinus; species Bulinus truncatus. The sequence goes on from JAGDYQ010000057.1 coordinate 4,139,231, forward strand.
ATAAGTTACCAGGACAAGTCTCAGTCTGTATTGTGTACTGTTAACAAGCCGTGAAGACAAACGACATTCTGACCTTCTGAACCATGGCGAATACCCGCCAGCAACGGACATCGGTTCATCTGTTCTGTAAGTAAATAACTTTCTTAGATAACTTTCTTAAAATGTAAAATCTTTATTTTTTTTTGATCTGTTTGGAAGTAAAGACAAAAATAATATTGTGTCTGTATTGACCTGGGTGTGATCCAAAAATGTACAACAATTACCTGGATGTGATCCAACAATGTACAACAATTACCTGGGTGTGATCCAACAATGTACAACAATTACCTGGGTGTGATCCAACAATGTACAACAATTACCTGGATGTGATCCAACAATGTACAACAATTACCTGAGTGTGATCCAACAATGTACAACAATTACCTGGGTGTGATTGATGAAAACTGTCTGAAGTGCGATGTTTGGAATTTTTTAGGGCATTCTGTGTGCAAGCTATACTTGAGACAATGAGTAAATACTGAAAATTTCAGCCTGATACCTTATTTAGGTTTTGAAATATTCACGTTCAAATATCGCGAAAATGTAAATGTCACGCGCACTCGCGACTACCCTTAAAAATTAAAAAAATCATATCTCAGAAAGTTTTTGGCCAAATGTCCTAAAATTTTCAGGAATCACTCAACTTTGAATGTACCACAAGTCCTGAAAATTTCAGAAAGATCTGAGGGGGTCGGGTGAACAATTGTCAAAAAACTGGCTGAGTTGACATGGAATGACCCTATATATATATATATATATATATATATATATATATATATATAGATAATTGATAGACGATATATATATATATATATATATATATATATATCGTCTATCAATTATCTATGTATCAATCTATTTACCTATGCATCAATCTTCATTCTATCTAACATCATCAATCTACATATATCTATCATCTAAGTATCAATCTTAAATATATCTATCAATCATCGATTTATCTATTAATTATCAATCTATCTATGTATTTCAATCTATCTAACAACTCAGCTTTAGAAATTCTTCCGGAGAGGTTTAAGATCGAAGTAAATTAATGACGCTCTCCCCCCTCACCATCGTGTTTTATCATTAGTGTATCTGGTGCGTCAATCTAATCTATAATACAAATTTTACATCATATGTTCCGGTTTCCGTCTGTCATCGCTACTTCCGTCTGTCATCGCTACTTCCGTCTGTCATCGCCACTTCCGTCTGTCATCCAACATGGCGGCATAAACAATTCATCCAAGATGGCGGCTCAAACAATTCAAAGATGGCAGAAACATTTACTGTTTTCTTCTTAACATGCATGATCCGGCTACCAACAGGCCAGCCGAGTAAGAATTGTCTCCTACATGGCTGCCAGAAATGACATTGGACCAGCCATATGTTTAGTGACGAGGTGACAACACTGTACACTAACATACGGCTGGTAAGATCATGAATGCCAAATGGCAATCACAATGTAATACTGTTTTCGACCGCCTCAATCATTACCAAAGGACAATAAAGCGATCTTAGGAGAGGTAACACAAAATCATGCCAAACTATTTTTTTTTTTAAACGCCGCCATTGCCAGCATGGTAGGTTGTAGTGTGCCTACCACACCAGCACTGTTGGCGGCGCTGATGCACGTCTGCCATGCCTACAGAGCGGCGGGGTGAATGTGCCCGCTATCATCTGCTGGGACGGCAGAAAGATGGGTTTTAATCCTTGCCCAAACTGGCCAGACCAGCAGGGTGTGTGTACTGCCGATCGGCCAGAATGGCAAGGAACGGGGTTTTTCCTGCCACTCGGACAGAAGGGAGGGTGTAGTGTGCCTGTACCCTCAGCCCGAAATGGCAGGCTGCGCAGGTGTGCTTGAGTGGGACGGAGTGGAAGGGTGTTGTGTGCCGACCACATCCGTCACCACCGCCAGCTGTGAATACTGCGGTCTCGGATAGTCCTCACTGACCACAGTACCACCACCCTCGCAAGTAATGGGTTTTTTTTTCCTGACTAGAGAGCCCCTATGATCCATCCCCCGTAGATCATGGTATGTCTCTCAGACCAGGAAGAAGAGTTCATAAATTATTTTGTGATATTCTCCGAAATAAATTTTAAAGCGAAAGGTCGTTTCATAGGTCTATGTATATCTCACAGAATCGTAATACATCTAAGGTGTTCAATTTGTTATTAAGCGATCATAAAAGAAATATCTACAGAAATCGTTTAATTAATATTCTGTGTTATGTTTCAGAATCTAAATTTTAAACCAAAATTATGGATACCTCAATATAATGAAATATTTATTTTTGTTTAAATTGTTTTTATTTCTAAAATATGTCTATTTCTAATGTACAATTATTTCCCTTTATTACTAACCTAAAATACGTCACATTTTTCTTTCATTTTTTTTACTATTACGTCACATGAATGAATTGAATAAGGGTTGAGAATGAGTAGCGCCGTACACAATGTTTACAATGCAAACTAACACATTTATGATGGGGGCTTCACACAGAGGGTGTATGGAGGGGGCCCAGTTAGAGGAGGGCCCCAAAACTATTTTTTAAACTAAATATTAAGTACATTATCTCATGTCAAAATGTAGTGGCCCCCGAAGATGCCTAAAATCCCTTGGTTCGGCATTGGCTTCACAGAACTGTAATGTTGAAAGCTTTGATATGTCTTTCTTTTTTAAGAGGCCTAATGTTTTCTGCGTCTGCGGCCTCAACTGCATTGATGGAATACTATGTTTTTAATTGAAGGTCAGCTAAAAGCTACACAACGATTCTTTCTTCTCGGGACCAAGCTTGAGAAGCGTCAAAAAATTATCTCATGTCAAAATGCAGGGGCAGCCCCCAAAGAGGCCAAGCCCACCGGGCCCCTAAATCCCTAGGTTCTGCACTGCCGGGTCGGCAATTTTTCTTAGTTAATTGTACTATGCTACAATGTGTATAACAGTAAATAAACCACCTGTTAAACATGTAGCGTTTTGCTTGACACAAGCACTCACTCACGTCTCTCTTTTTTTTAAATACGCCATGTTGAACATCATAAAACATTAAATGAATAACTGTTTGGAAAGGAGTCCATTAAAATATTATGAAGGAATATGATTTTAAGAGTTGTTGTTTATGTTTACCCATAGTGAGGATTATTCTCTTTGGGAGGAACTATTTAACATATGAAATTTATTTGATGTATTATTAGGTGTCCCTATTCTCAAATGTATTTTGGCTACAATAATCTGATCATGTCCTTGGGGCCACTGCAAGTATATAGACTGCTTGTTAACGCGCTAAAATATATATCACCATTTTCAACTCCAACTGTGTGCCTACTCGCCGGTCCGGGTACCGGGCCTTTGATAACTAGTCATTAACAAATTTCGTTTAATTCTGTCATTTCATCATTGAATCCTCCACTCGCCATTGTCTGCGTAAACCCTTACTTCCGTTTATTAATTCCACCCATCTGTATTTTATACATATCTGTATTACATGCATTCCTAAATACAAAATACGGATTTCTTTTTTCTATAAAGTAATAAAAAAAATTTGTTTTGATTTTGTGTTAGACTGAACAAACGGAATCACCTTCAAGTTTGGAAATAATGTCCGTGTACATTTGAAAGTGTCATAAAACAAACATTAGCATTACGTGGTGGGAAATTTAAGGATATTTGAATTTACGCCGGTCAATGGAAAATTCTGATATAGGCCTACTATCATTACGGTCAAGATTAAGTTCAAGTGAAAACAAATACCATTCAGAAAAGAATAATTTTACCCCAGCCAACAGAAAGCCCTATATTTAATTTCTTCAGACCTCTGAATCATGCAACATTAATATGTTCAGTCTCAAGAAGAGAATTTCGTTGGTGACATCACTTATCTAAGTATCACCATGTACTATTGTTCTTTATGTCGTTTAAGCTGGCCTGGGATCAGGTTTTAGTGAAATATCGGAGCTCCAAAAGCATCTTACCTTTGTCTATCCGCTTCCACACCCCCCCCTCCCCAATCAAATCCAGGGAAAAACCAAAATGATTTAAATTCCTGGGATCAAAGAATTGGGGCCGTTATAGCTTTAATTCGAAATTTATAAGTTCGCTGTACTGGCTTAGCTATTAGTGAACAATTGTAGAGAAATAGTACTTTGAATATTGTATAGACATAGCTAGCACTTGTATTTTTTCTGCCAAATGTATTTCAGACTTTGGCAGTGAGTCATTCAGTTGGTGGCGAGTCATAATGGTCATCACATGTAAGTAGATTACTTTCTTTAAAAATTATTTTATTTGTTGAGAAAATTTTTAAGACTGCAAAAACATACAGCTTAACTAATTATAATTAGTTAGAAGCATAAAAGTTATTGGAGGTGTGTTCATACCAGCAAATATAATTAAACATTATAGTAATAAAATAAGAAATGATGTTCATAGTACCATTCACAATTAGTAGGACAATAAGTATGACACTGAAATCTATTTAGAATCACTATAATTACAGAAACTATAAGAGTACTTCACCTAACACAGATAAATATACACGTTACAACGAAAAACGTTGGGCGCATGAACCTTATATTATGTGAATGTTTGTATTACAGTATTAGAATAATCAAATGTTAACAATTAAATCCCAAAAGAATTATTACAGAAGGTTTTCGAAATATCACGATATTGCAGATCATTTATTAGAACTTAGTGTAGATAACAAAATGCATATGAGTATTAAAATAAATTCTACTGTTGCATAACATGCGCCCAACGTTTTTCGTTTTTATAAAAATCAGAAGCTCTTATAAAGTCTATTACTATTACCATGTTACCAATTTATTCAGAAATTATTTTCTGCTTTTTAGTACGCAAGAAAAACGTTGTTTTTGATAAAATATTTTTGTATATTGTAATTTTTATTTTCTACTTTTTAGTTAAAATATTTTTTTTTTCAATGAATACAAAGAGTTAAAAAATGTTGGTGTAAGACAGACCTGACTAAACTATATATAGTTCTCCTCGAACATACTGGAAAGCTCTGACGTCACATGTATTCATGCGCAGAAAATCAAAGAAATTAGTGAAACGTATTCGAGAATCATGTTTATCGAAAAGTACTTAAGAAACTCATCAAATCATAATAAAATAGTAAGAATATTGCATTGTCATCGGGTTCTGAGTTTTATTGAAAGTATCAGAGCTATAGCTTATCGGAAAGTGGTCTAAAATTGGATTTCCTAATTCTGCGGACAAACACACAAACTATCAAACAGACAAGAAGTGAAGTTAAGAAAAACGTTGTAAAAAAAAGATTACTAACGAGTGCACATAAAATATTTACTACACAGAACAATCTTAGATTTAATTATTTAGTTACTAAATGGTTTAAAATTCTTAATTTAGAATAATTCCATTTTCTCTAAATTTACAATTCTAACAAAAAAATTCATTCAAAGTGTTGACTATTTTTTTTCCCTCCCCTACACACAAACAGTTTTCCACATCGACATATCTATTTCCATGGATATTAAGTCCACCATCACGTTCGAGCCTGACAACACAAAAAGGACAAATGTTAAAATTACTTGTATTTACAACACGGCTGATAATCCTCAGGCTCTTCACTTCATCAAGTCAGGTACTATCTTGTTCTATTGTAACTTGAAAAGTTTGCATGATTCTTGCAAAAGAATGGACGATCAAGAGAACAGATACCGAGTTGGACAAACACAAAAGGGAACAGTGTCTTTCAGTGTACAGAGCCTTGAATGTGGTGATGAAGGGGAGTATGGCTGCCGAATACTACAAAATCTCCCTCTCAGTTCAGATTTGAAAATCAATAACAGCATAATGGTGCTTGATCAAAGAGGTACTTTACTTCGACAAACTAAAAATTTGTTGTTTTTATTAACAATGTTTATTAATTAAAAAATAATTTAAGGAAACGTAGTGCTTTTTTTTTTTTTGTTGTAAAAAATAGGTGCCGGTACTCAGTGATGGATTGCATAACTTTTAACTACCAGTTCGCACCTCGATGCAAGCTAAATCACAAATGCAAAATTACTAAATGGCTAAAACAATTTTAATTATAATATTATCTATATACATATTAATCATTTTAATGTCTGGGTTAAATCGAAAGCGGATAAAAAGAATTCAAAATGGCGTCATGCCCGCGTCTCAATACGATATGTCTTTTTGAAAAATCTACAGTTTTAAATAGTTTCTGTGGTTTTTATTATGAAATGTAAAAGTCACAAATATTAAAAGGTAATAATAATTAATATATTAATTAATTATTGTAGTTTTTATTACAACAGATAGCATTTTAACATCGTCAAAAGTAAACAATAGAAATAAACGGAAGTGAAAAAAATAATCGAGCATTTTTTTTTTCATAAAACATATAATGGATAAGCTGCTTGAAATTATATATATATATTTAATGCTGACTTTCCAGGTTAGATTCCTCTTACTAGTCTTAAGGACATTTTTTTTTCATGTTTTAATAACTAATTAGATATCTTTGAAATTTTTATTTATTAAAATAATTTATATTTTAGGATGTTGTAGGAAAAAGAAACAACAACTAATTGGATTTTTTATTATAACTTAAAAAAATATTTTAAAATATGTATCAAAAGCTACAGAGGCGTACCTAGGATGGGGGTCCTAGATATAAAGTTCATCGGCCCAGCTTGAGGGGAGACCCCATTCATATGCAGGCCAAGCTCCCGGGCCCATCAAATCCATAGGTTGGCACTGGCTTTACAATAGTCTATCTTCAAGCAAAAGCTTTGAAGGGTACCCCAGGCCCCAGCTTGAGGGGAGCCCCCAAAATTATTTTTGACATTAAATATTAAGTACATAATCTCATGTCATGGTATTGAATGTCAAAATGCAGGGGCCCCAAAGGGGCCAAGCCCCGGCCCCCAATTCCCTAGGTTCGGAACTGGATGAACAATAGTCTATCTCTATGCAAAGGCTTTGCAGGGTACAATATGATTGTGTGACTTGGTGGCTGAATGGCTAAGCAACTTGGGGTTTTCTTTTTATTCTGACTATGCAGGTTCGATAACCCTCTTTGAAATTTTTTTTAATTTATTTTTTTTTTTAATTTATCCTTTTGGTTATTTTAATGAGAAGTAACTAGTTAGATCTCTTTGACATTTTTTTATTGAAATAATTAATCTTTTAGGATGTTGTAAGAAAAAGTAACAACAAATAATTAGGTATTTCATTACTTAAAAAAAAACTTTTTTGAAAATATGTGTCAAAGCTGAACACAGAGGCGTACGTAGGGTGGGGGATGGGGGCCCAAAATCGAAAGTCCCGCCTGGCCCCAGCTTGAAGGGAACCAACAAAAGTGAGGACCAAACGTCAAAATGCAGGGGCCCCAAAAGAGGCCAGGCCCCTGGGCCCCAAAATCCCTAGGTTTGGCACTGGCTTTACAATAGTCTATCTTCATGCAAAGAATTTGCAGTGTACAGGTAGTAAATTAATAATAAACATTAAAATACAAGAGAAGTAATATTTTTTTCCTCACATTGAATTTTGAAAAAGGTGTCGGTACACAAAACAGGTGCGATACGGCACAAAAAAAAAGCACGGGTTTTACCAATTCCAAATTTGTCAATGTAATATTTAATATTAGTTTTTATTTTTCCTTTATATGTTGTCTCTGTCAAAAATGAAGATTGCAAACATTATTTTCAAAATTCAAACGTTACCCAAGATAGATATTTGGATAATGGAAGTCAACTTGACGATGTATCAAGTAAGTTATGTTTTGTGCAGGAATGCATTTTAATATGTAATTATAATGTAGATTAATGTAGATTAACATTGCGATAATTCTAAATTTAAATGGTAAGCTGCAATAAAAAAAAAATTGTATAGAAAAAGTCCACACATCTATTTTTTTTACACACCTCTGTATTATACACATTCCTAATTACACAATTTACGATTCTCTTGCTCTACTAAAGTAAGAAAAACAAAAAATGTGATTCGATTATGTGTTATTTTGAACAAAAGGAATAGCTTCCAAGTTTGGAAATAATGTTCGTGTGAAAGTGTTATAAATGTCAACAACGCTTGCATGGTGGGAAATTCAATGAAGTGTGAATTTACGCCAGTCAAAGGGAAGTTCTGGCATATATTTGTCAAGGCACAGGTTTTCTAGTAGATTAGTCACAATAAAAAGCAAAGACATTATTTGCACACCAATCAGTGAAAAGTTATGACATATTTTAATTAGGGCCTAGGTTGAGTCCAGTGGACTATGATTAGTATTCAGTAGCTAAGAGGAAGACCTAAGATTAATTAATTCAGGCCTCTGGAACGTACAACTTATTGGGTTTAGTCGTAAGATGAGAATTTCGGTACCAACATCCCTTAACTAGGTATCACAATGTAGTATATGTACCATTTTCAATGTATTTTGTCTGTTAAGTTGGTCTAGTATCAGGTTTTTGTGAAAGATCGGAGCTATAAGATATTCAGCCTAGTTCAGCAATCCTTCCAGAACTGACTTACCGGTAGCTATTGGTTTTTAAGTGAGTGCTTTGACGATCCAGTGAAGCTGACCACAGGAAGTTAAACCACATTTTGTATTACAGAAGATCTAAATATAAATAATCACACTGTGACAATAATATGAAGAATAAAATATTTGAGTGGACAGATGATCACATAGTGAAATTCGCATTCCGGTTTTTTGGTTTAAAAAAGAGCCACAACATATTTAATGCTAAGTAAAGTATTCACCTGACCACCTTTCATACCAAATTAATGTTTACAAAACACATTTTTTGTAACGGGAAAAACCCGCTGTTGAGAATTAAACTATGCCGCTGTTCTATGTCAACAAAAACATTGGGTCACAGCCTCCTAAAGTACACACCGATATTTCTAGTGACTCTTGAGTATCTAGATTATTAGGAAAAATTCATCAGAATCAGTAAAACTTGTTTGTTTCTTAGGAGAACTGGCGACTTGAAAATTGAAGAAGTATTCATTGTTTACACCTGGTTTTGTAAAGAAGGATGTTTGACTGCTGCCCTCTGGTCGAAATATGAAAACAAAGAATTGGTTAGTGTTGTCAATGAGGGGAAGCCACTAGCTTAGTCAACACGGGTGTGAATGCAACATACATTGACTAAACAGACAACTGGCCAATGGTGAAAGGATAGGGGACTAAACAACCGGGCGTCACTGTTTAAAAGTTGGCAATACAAATATTTAACTTTTACACGGTGTCGGTATCAGTATATTGTACGGTGTCGGAGTCAGTACTTTGTACGGAGTCGGTTTCGGCGCAAAAGCTGAACCGAATAACGTGAGGGGAGGGGGGACTAGAACTTAAATTTTAAAAAAAATCAGAAACAAAGTCAGACAATTCTAATGCAATCTTTAACATCAAGTGGTCATCAAAATATTTAATTTCATTTTTAAATAAATACTTGGTAAATCAATGTATTGGCGGATAATATATTTTCCAAAACGAGACTCTCTATTGTACAACGATCAGTCAACATTAACAGAATTGTGAATGAAAGCAATAAGGAAGACTATTGGCTATGTTCACTCTGTCTTTCACTCAGTTATTGTGCACATCATTAGAAATATTCAGTTTGCATCTCTTTCCTACCTGAGGGAGAAGAAATACACACAAACCTATTCAAGTCTTTTAGAACGTAAACGACTGAGCTGTTTCAAATGTAGCCTCAATCAAAGTTAACGAGCCACTAGCCCCCCCCCCCCCCCCCATCCATTTCCCCAACTTAATTTCTCCCACCTCGACTGAAACATTTCCACATCTACGTTACCATGACACTATATATGAAAATCTAGTCCGTAACTTCCTATTGAAGCGCCATGTGCGAGTGTGTTTTTTTTTTCTGGCGCACCTCCCTAACCCACTGTTCTGAAAAGTGTGCCAACCTTTAACAATATATAACATTTTTTTTAAAATACACATTTCAGGTTTAACTCTGGGTGTTGAATTACAATTATTTCCTCCAGTAACTGAATGTACTGTCCTCATACGTTATCCTCTCCATATGATTTTATGACGGTTAAATACATTTGTCTCCTATGTAAAGATAAACAGTGGTCATCAAATTCTTTCTTGGTAGTTTTATAAACCACATTCCGAAATATGATTTGTTTAGGTACATTGTCTTAATATTTATAATTTGTTTACGAGTTTTAATTAGTTATATTATGTTGTTGTCTAAATATAGACACTGATATTCCCATATCTCGTGATACATTATAGGAATTCCCGTTATTACTTTATGACCATATAATCATTTCAAGAAAATGGAAAGCTCGAATGTGAGTTTTATTTAGCATTAAATAAATAGTTTTGAATTTCCATCATAGTGAATACTAACAATAAGAATTCATTCATTCATTCAAAACAAAATAATAACAGTATAATTATTAGATGTCATATGAAACGAATGATATATAAATATCAGAGCCTGTAGGTTATACTTCCTGGTCACTATATACATAACAAAAATACCACCAAGTAAGACTATGCAATATTTAGTATATTACTGGAGTGGTAGTCAGTAAATGCACAACATTGCTATTTCTTGATCACATTAAATCTAACATCTCTATAAAATACACAGGGACGGATGGTCGTGCGGTGTAGAGAGCTCATCTGTCGGCCGGAGAGTCCTGGTTAAGAACCACAGTGAGAACGTGTTTTTTTTTATTCTGGTCCAGGTGTGGGTCCCCTAGTCCTGTAGAACGAATGTTACTGGGCAACCCAAGAAACATTTAATTGTTTCCTTTTTTATTTATTTCCCTGGTGATTGTGTGACTTTCAAATGACAAGAAATAATTTAATCAACGCCCGCCCCCCTCTCCAGAGCAGGGACGCCGAAAGCCAACAAGGGCTCCAGGGCAGGACATCATTGCGGGCCCCTTAATAAACAATGAGTCGTGAAAAAATTGACATGGTCGGGGCGGCCGAGCCCCTTACAGATGCGGGGCCCCAGGCAATGACCCCCCTATTGACCCCCCCTATCGGCGTGCCTGCTCCAGAGGGCTGCGGTGAAATTACCAGACGCTGAACCGGTCCGTGGCGAGTAAAAGTTTGAGGATAACTGCCCAAGTCACCCAGCTGAGTACCTGACTTTAACTTGGGGGAGTAGAGGCGGTTGGGCGCTGTGCTAACCACACAATCCCTTAATATAACGAGGTTACAAAATCAGATGAATTCTACACTTCATTTACCCCGATGAACCCTTAGGGTAGTGGTTGCGAACCTTTTCGGGGCCGCGTGCCCAAAATGTAACCAGTAAACAATTGTTTATAGCAAAATGCCAACACTCCTATTAAATGAAGTGATATTTTAGTCTCGTGTCGACAGATGAGGCTCTGCGTGCCAGCTGTTGCACGAGTGCCGCAGGTTTACCGCCACTGCCATGGGGGCTCAAGGGAACTTTACTTACTATAAAATACACAATGAAGTCTTGACTATAAAAAAATCAGAATTTAGAAAACTTCTCGTAAAATTTTCCTTTGTAATTATAATACCTGACTGTGATCTAAAACAATATAAACTACTTGGTCAAAATTGAGAACCTGTGTAGAGCATTCTGCTGCCGAAATGAGAGTCACTGGTTCAATCATTGGTGTGAGCCAAATGATTTTCGCCAGATCCATAAGAAACTTGGTCAATGTCCCTCAAGTCCACCCAGCTTCAAATTGACACCTGAAATGGGTTAACCACATGATTCCTTCACATACCGAGGTTACAGAAACAGACGATTTCTAGTTTTCATCTTCCCCGATGGTAAACATGATAAAGCAAATGATTTTATGATGATTAAAGCAACGTACAATAAATGAGAAACGCATACTATAGAGTAATTATAATTTGACAGTCTGCAACACTTCATTTAAATATCGATAAACTTGTATGATATTCTCGATATGCGACTTACGTAAAATTGCAAGCTGTAGCATCTGTTGATTGTCTGTATATTAGTTGATAGAGTAATGTCCAGGCCTGCAGTCATATTTTACACGTACACTTTATAAAGTAAAGCTCCATTGATTACAAGTTTAACACCGATGGCCATTTTGTTTATTTTTTTTTTTTTACTGTATTCTCATTAATTTCTAAACTAAAAATAGGTCTGATATATAATATGTTGAAATACTCCTGCAGGTAACCTTGCAGTGAATTGCATGAACGTTCCATGGAACATAGCAACTAGAGCCTGCTTCAGGAAATAAAAGTGGCCGATTTAAATATTTTCAGCGAAACCTCACCTAAAGGTACATCAAAGACTTACTAATTCTTTATAGACTAAATACTTCTTTGGTGGAATCGAAAGTAATCAGAATATGAACTTTAAAAATGCAAGTGGTTATCAGACTAAAGAAACAGTGCCGGTCTTAGATAAAGCAAGGCTCTTTTAAAAAGCGTTTAGATTGGAACGCAAGGAAAATGCTTTGATAGTATACAGTCCAAATTCATAAAACTAGCGCAAATATACTTTTAGTTTGTGTAAAGGAACATCATCTATAGATTCTGAAATATACAATGAATTCGAGACCTCACTTAAAAAGATATAGATAATACATCATTCACTCAAAGGCGATTTAAAAGTAGTTGCAGGAGTAAACATCGCCTTTTAAACAAAATTAGGCCTGTTGAATAAGTGCCAATCGTTTAGGATGGCTCTTTATACATTCTACCACTAGGTCTTTTGTAAAGTATATACTACGATACTAATTGTCAATGTCGATAATTTAGGACTTACTAAGAATATAATGAAGTCAAACACTTCTATTGATTATGTTTTTGTCTGGAATTTTTTTAGAACCATATATGTACTCTTTAAAAAACACGAGCATTCTCGTAGATAGAGATAAAGATGGATCTATTTAGCAGAGATAGATGAGTAATACAAAAGATGTATACATAGATATCTAGTAATAAAGGCTATTTAACGTGCGAGTGCTCACGTGTATGTACGCACGCACGCACACACACAACGAAAGTGAAGCTAACAGGGTAGATGATTCATGCTGGGTACGACCTCTTGTTGTAGTTAACCAGGACAGAGGTTGGGTTCAATTTTCATTCTTAATTATTTCTAGGGAGCGACCGATAATCGGATCGCTATCGGTATCGGACCGATATTGGCACTATGGGTTAATATCGGATCGGCCGATTGTTGTAGGGAGCTACCGATAGTCGAACCGATATTGGCACTATGGTTTAACTGTCGGACCGGCCGTTTTTTGGCTGCCGATACATTGTTTTTTTTTCACAACAGAGTTGCAGAAAAGATAATCAGTAAATAACCCAATTCTATAACTAGATCAGACAAGATTTAAAAAAAAAGGGAAAAAAAAAACCCGTACACAGAAATTGTCACGTATACATCAGAGATACGACCTTGAAACAATAGGATTGGCATTTCTTAATTCTAATGTATGACCTTGAATGATACAATTAGTGAACATCTGTGCGTATTTTTTGTTGTGTTGGGATGGGAAGTTGGGGGGGGGGGGGAAACAAGACTTATGTGTGGGCGAAATATGACAGGGAAGGGGTAAGCATGGGTTGACATACGTCATTAGCTGTATTAGCACGAGAGAAACACGTGTTTGGCAATTGGCATTGTTGTTGCTTAAGGGGCTGTCCATTAATTACGTCAACAAAATAGGGGGGGGGGGGTCAGAAAATTTTTGACAATTGTTGACAAGGGGGAGGGGATGGAGGTCAAGAAAAGTTGACGTCAACAATGTTACTTTTTTAAATTTAATGTAATTACTTAATAAGTAGGAAATTAAGCAGCGTTTGTAGTTCTGTGTTACACACTCGCTTAATATTCAGTATTTTAATTAAACTAACTATATTCCTACTAATTTTGCCACTTTAACATTTTGGAAGCCACCTTTTTAGGGGGGGGGTAATCAAATGTTGACGTAATTTTATAGGGGGGTCTCGGAAAGTTTGACAAGTTGTTGACAAGGGGGGGGGGAGGTAAAAATGGCCAAAAATTTGTTGACTTAAATAATGGACAGCCCCTAAAAATAAAATATCGGTATCGGTATCGGTAAAAATGCTGGGGGAAATATCGGTATCGGACTATCAGTAAAAAGGCATATCGGTCGCTCCCTAATTATTTCCGTCATCATTTTACAGATTAACACCATGAGTAAAACAGTTTTACTCAACCCCATGGTTAAATTCCAGTCTAATGTAGATGAGATCCATCTAGAATTAAAGAGTTTTAAAATAGATCACAACAGTAATGGGACTGTTAAAACTCCGGAAGAATCACTACAGCAGTACGTAGAGACCTGCACTGATTATAATGAAACAATATTTCAATCTACAACGGATAGTGGCATTACATTACTAATGTTGAAAGCCTTCTACGGATGCACCAAGTTAGCAGATGTCATTTTGAATAGAAATGGTGAAGTAAATAAGACCAGTAAAAAAGGTATTACGGCTCTAATGTTGTGCTCACATCAAGGTCACATGGAAACAGCTGAAACACTTATAAACAACGGAGCGGATGTCAACGCAGCTGATGAGTATGGAATGACCGCGTTCATGAACTCGTCTTTGAATGGTCATATTAAGATCTCTGAATTGCTAATAGACCGTGGGGCCAATATTAACTGTGTAAATACACATGGATATTCATCGCTAGATATGGCATTTTTCAAAGGACACTTTGACGTAATTAAGCTTATATTAAGGTATGTTTTAATCTTTTTTTTTTAAATATGTCTTAGAGTAAAACATTCTAACACTTTGAATGTGCCTTGCTATTAAATACATGAACTCACGATTTCTAAAAATAATAATTAGGAATCATACAACTTCAACATCATTAACCTTATCTTTGTATTGTTATTGTCAACTTTTTATCAACAGCATCAATTCTTTATAAATGTAGAAAAAACTAAGAAGAAGAAAAAAATGGACAAATGCCCTTTTCGTCAGAGCAGTTCACAAACTTCTAAAAGAAAAATAGTACCAATTAAAAAACCAATAACCAGTGGTTTTATTTTAAATTATTAACATCGTTTCAGTTTTCAGCACGTTTGTATAAGCTTACGAATATAAAAGACAATTAAAAAAAAATCTTGAGTTGTTTTCTTCAAAATTCAAGATGATTATGTTGATAATAAGTTCATAACAAACCTTTCTAATTATTTCAAACAAAATACCAGCAATTTTTGTACTTTTATTAAATTACTCTGTACTTATGGAGCCCGAAAAAAAACACCAAGAATGGTCATCATTGTGCGTGGTTTAGAAAAAAAAATCTGGAATCTCTAAGAGTAACTACTGAGCTATGTCATAATGTATATTACTGTGTGCGTATTAGACTTAGAAAAAAGCCTTTAAGAAAAACAAGCAGGACGTGTTAGCGCATTTTCGAGTATGTATCAGTACGTGTTAGCATACGTACTGATACATACACGAAAATGCGCTATCTTTCAGTAAATATTTGTAAATTTTGGAAATGTTTATAAATTCATTTGTGTAATGCATATATCTGAAAAAAGATATTAAAAAGACGTTTCTTTATATTTGAAAAAAAAATATTTTCTCTTAAATCTAACTACAAGTGGTTTGTGGTCACTGAAATAGGACTCATTATTGAAACATTCTAAATTGTAGTTATTAAAAAGTAAGGGAAGTAAGTCATGTTGAATAACTGTTACAAAAAAAATGAGTTACGCCCCTTTGTTAATATAGCTTATATAGTAAAAAAAATGGTACCTAATAAGCCCTTTTAATTCGGCCCTCAGAGGTCAGATCGCGAAATAGACGTTTGATGTACACATGGCAGGCCAAGACCTACAAAATGATATATACATCATGGGTCTAGGACTTATGGTTGCAAGGATCTAGGGTGATGACAGACAGACAGACAGACAAAACGGGGACAATACAGCATTTTTTTTTCTTAATTGCTCTAAAAATCGCTGTATGATTATAGATAGTTATTTAAACCCTGTTTGATATTATTATGCATTATAATATTTATTTTTCTTTTAAATTTCTATTAATTGCTGCAAAATATTTACTGACGGAAATTGTATAGACAACGGTCAATGGTGAAAAATGGATTTCTAGAAGCAAATCAAATAGTGAGACAACAAATAAGAGACGTGATGATAGAAGAGTCTGATGCTGGTACATCTAGAGGTGATAATGAAAGTTTAGATACTAAACTTATATACATCTTACCTTGTACGCTATTAATATTACTAGTTTATTGTAAACATTGGTAGATAGATAAAGACATGCATATGACATATTTTGAATGTTCTGATATAAGAATTTTAACTCTTTATTAAGAAAATGATTTTTTTTTCCAAGGGTTGTTAGCTCAACATTTCCCCAGAGATTGGGGAAAAGGAAGACAAATAGGCAATGGATTTTCTTGTGATGTATATTTAGTGAAGGACAATTCAACTTCAAGTGAATCACAGTACGTTGTTAAAGAAATCAAGTTGACTTCTACGAAATCCACAAATTATTTGGTAAGAGAAAAAACTATTAATGAGTTAGACCAGTGGCTCTCAAACTGTTATGCTTCGTGGCCAACCTAAACAAGTTTTTGTTTTCGCGATCCAACTTAACAAAAACAGATAATAAAAGAAAGGTA
>JAGDYQ010000057.1:4156431-4172716 GCA_021962125.1 Bulinus truncatus
ATTTACCATCAGTACTTGGGACGTGTCCTGTATTTACCATCAGTACTTGGGACGTGTCCTGTATTTACCATCAGTACTTGGGACATGTCCTGTATTTACCATCAGTACTTGGGATGTGTTTTGTATTTACCATCAGTACTTGGGACGTGTCCTGTATTTACCATCAGTACTTGGGACGTGTCCTGTATTTACCATCAGTACTTGGGATGTTTCCTGTATTTACCATCAGTACTTCGACATGTCCTGTATTTACCATCAGTACTTGGGACGTGTCCTGTGATTTACTATCAGTACTTGGGATGTGTCCTGTATTTACTATCAGTACTTGGGATGTGTCCTGTATTTACCATCAGTACTTGGGACGTGTCCTGTATTTACTATCAGTACTTGGGATGTGTCCTGTATTTACTATCAGTACTTGGGATGTGTCCTGTATTTACCATCAGTACTTGGGATGTGTCCTGTATTTACCATCAGTACTTGGGATGTGTCATGTATTTACCATCAGTACTTGGGATGTGTCATGTATTTACCATCAGTACTTCGACATGTCCTGTATTTACCATCAGTACTTGGGACATGTCCTGTATTTACTATCAGTACTTGGGATGTGTCCTGTATTTACCATCAGTACTTGGGATGTGTCCTGTATTTACCATCAGTACTTGGGATGTGTCCTGTATTTACCATCAGTACTTGGGATGTGTCATGTATTTACCATCAGTACTTCGACATGTCCTGTATTTACCATCAGTACTTGGGATGTTTCCTGTATTTACCATCAGTACTTCGACATGTCCTGTATTTACCATCAGTACTTGGGACATGTCCTGTATTTACCATCAGTACTTGTGATGTGTCATGTATTTACCATCAGTACTTGGGATGTGTCATGTATTTACCATCAGTACTTCGACATGTCCTGTATTTACCATCAGTACTTGGGATGTTTCCTGTATTTACCATCAGTACTTCGACATGTCCTGTATTTACCATCAGTACTTGGGACATGTCCTGTATTTACCCTCAGTACTTGGGATGTGTCATGTATTTACCATCAGTACTTGGGATGTTTCCTGTATTTACCATCAGTACTTGGGACGTGTCCTGTATTTACAATCAATACTTGGGACATGTCCTGTATTTACCATCGGTACTTGGGACGTGTCCTTATTTACCATCAGTACTTGGGACGTGTCCTTATTGACCATCAGTACTAGGGATGTGTACTGTATTTACCATCAGTACTTGGGATGTGTCCTGTATTTACCATCAGTACTAGGGACATGTCCTATGTTTACCATCAGTACTAGGGACGTGTACTGTATTTACCATCAGTACTTGGGACAGGATGACAGTGAAGTAAAGTCATTGACTGTCTACCAGGAGGTTTTTAACAAAGTGTTGGTACAATTGAAGGCAGCTAGGCATGAGGTGGAGCTCAGGTAGTGATGACGTGATTTGGTTGGGGGAGGGAGGGGTTATGCCCTGTTAATCATGCCAATTATAACCAAGAAAAAAATCAGTCCAGAAATATTTCTCAAATATGTCGTAATCTAAAATATGTAATCTAAGGTTGCACTGGCAAGTAACATTTATACCAAAAATAGAAATAGTCATGAGCTGGAAAACATTCTATTTAACTTTTTAAAAAGGTAAAAAAAATTGTTTGGCAGTAGAAACAAATTAATTCTAACTAAATATCATGATGAAACATTTAATAATTTTTAATGTTCATTTTTATTGCTCATTCAATTAGAACTAGAAATACCAAACATCATCACCCTCTAGCATCAGATGAGATGTCACCCATTGCTCGAGATAACCCAGTCTACAACATAGAGGACAAGCCACCAGGAGAAAATTTTTACAGTGACATGCCAGTAGTGCTGGGGTTCAAACACATCTATGACACACCATCACAGACTGAAACTGATCAAAATGTGAGCCCAAAGGAAACAGGGGAAACTTTGCTGCAGGAATTTGTACCAGAACCTCTGGCTCAAGTAGAACTACCAGATGTGTCAGAACTAAAAGCTGTGTTAGCTGTGAATTTGATGTTTGAACAATAATGTGTTGTTTGTAACAGTTGCTATAGCATCAGGTTTTGTCAAATTAATTATCTATTATTTAATTTTGTTGTAATGGAGGAATCATGTTTGTCCATGATACTGATACATGCATTACTTGACACATATTGTTTTTGTATTTTAGATCAAAATATATAATGAATGATATAATTAATATTTAAAGACCTGTTTATTAAAGTTTATTGAAACAATATTAAATTAATATAATTGATAAGACTAACTTTTTCTTGAAAAGATTCAATAGTTCTCTGCAAGATTCATGGTGATTATTTCTGTAATATGTATGATGACATGTGTGAGAGGCAAAGAAAGACTGAAGCAGCTGATTTGAAACTGTGTATCAGAAGTAAAACTGTTCAGATAAAAGATTAAATTAGTTCTAAAGAAATGTTATTTTTGTACTTTGCATGCCAATTTGTTTTCCAGAATTTTTTTGTAATTGTTTGAAAATGTCATTTTTTTTAATCTGTATTTGTATGTTAAAATAAAATTGTTTCATTAAGACATATAGACTGGTCTATGTTTTAATTATCAATGAATGTAATTAACACCTCGAATAAAATAATTTGTTCTTTATGCTATCTTTGTTGCCTAAATTGAATACCTTAATCAAAAAGTGTAAAAAGTAATTTCCCTTTCTTAAAAAACGTCACAAGAAAATGAATCTACACTGCACAGAAACTTAACTACCAAATGTGCAAAATAAATTTCAGCTCATCCCTAAACTCAAGAAGTAGAAAACGTGCTTGAGTTGTAAAATTAGGACCAGCGCAAGAGAGAAATAATGTAGAGCTGTCCAGCCTTTATGGTTGCAAACATTTACATCTGCACCAGATTCAAGAAGTAATTTAACTGTCTCTGTGTGTCCATTTTTTGATGCTTTCATTAGTGCCGTCCAACCATCACTGTTATTCTCATTGACCTTTGAACCTAATTCAACAAGTAATTTAACTGTCTCTGTGTGTCCATTTTTTGAAGCTATCTGTAATGGCGATCTACCATCACTATTTTTCTCATGTAAATTTGAACCTAATTCAACAAGTAATTTAACTGTATTAATATGTCCATTTTGAGAAGCTATCATTAATGGCGTCCAATCTCCACTGACTTTTTCATTTATATTTGAACCTAATTCAACAAGTAAATTAATAGTCTCTGTGTGTTCATATTGAGAAGCTATCATAAATGCAGTCCAGCCATCATTTTCTCCCTCATTGACATTTGAACCTAATTCAACAAGTAATTTGACTGTCTCTGTGTGTCCATTATTAGAAGCAAACATCAGTGCGGTCGACCCATCACTATATCTCTCATTGACATTTGAACCTAATTCAACAAGTAATTTAACTGTCTCTGTGTGTCCATTCTGAGAAGCAATAATCAGTGCGGTCAACCCAATATCAATTTTCTCATTGACATTTGAACCTAATTCAGCAAGTAATTTAACTGTCTCTGTGTGTCCATTTTTAGAAGCTACCATCATTGCGGTCCAACCAGCATCGAATTTTATATTTATATTTGCACCTAATTCAACCAGTAATTTAACTGTCTCGGTATGTCCATTTTGAGAAGCCATTATCAATGCCGTCAGGCCAACATTATCTTCATGATTTACATTTGCACCTAATGTAGCAAGTAATTTAACTGTTTCTTTTTGTCCACTGCATGAGGCTATCATTAAGGCCGTCCAACCGCTTGGTTTTTTTAACTTAATGTCAGCACCGGACTGAATAAGTATTCGAGCGACATCTGTGTGTCCATTTTTAGAAGCCACCATGAGCGGTGTCCATCCGCCTCTCTCTTTCTCGTTAACATTCGCTCTAGCTTCAATAAGTGCTTTCACTATCTCTACATTTCCATTTTGAGAAGCGTCCAGTAAGGCCGTAGAGCCTAGCAAGTCTTTTCTATTGACGTCAGCTCCTAAAGCTATAAGTAAGTGAACTGTCTCTAGATGTCCTTCTTCTGCAGCTAGCATTATCGCCGTCCTTTCTCCCAAATCCAAATGGTTAACATCTGCGTATGATTCACTGAGTAATAAGACGGTGTCTGTATGCCCATTCTCTGATGCTAACATCAGTGCGGTCATTCTGTTATCATTTTGCCTATCAACATTTGATTCTGTTTCGATCAAAATTTTAACAATCTCAGTGTGACCGTAACGAGAGGCTATCATCAATGGTGTCCAGCCATCAATGTCTTGCTCGTGAACAATAAAAAATGGCAAGATGCGCAAGTTATGTACTCGAGAAGTGAACTCAATAATTTGTTTCACTGTCTCTGTATGTCCATTTTGACAGGCTAGCATCAATGCTGTCCATCCTTTGTCATTTTTCACACTGAAGTCTGCGCCATATGCAATAAGTAGTTTGACAGTCTCGTTGTGTCCATTTTTAGAAGCAAGCATCAATGCAGTCATTCCCCCCTCATATTTCTCGTTGACATTTACACCCGACTCAATGAGTGATTTGACTGAGTGAATCTGTCCAAGCTGAGATGCTATCAACAATGGCGGCCAACCTTTATTCTCTGTATCAGTTTCACCAGAGTCTATGACAGTCTTCACATGAAACATTTTCAAGTACAAAGTACGTACGTGGCACAACCGATGTATCCTTGTTCTACGGTGTGACACGGCTACATTTAGTTGACAAGTTGTAACTTTTCTTTTTACTTTGACATCAATTCTATCTGCAGCCTATTTTACAATTTATTTTTTAGAGCCTTTTACTATCTTGATTTAACTGCCTAGAAATAATGTATAGAAAAAAATATTATAAATTTAAAACACCATATGAATGTGAATATTTAACACAATTTTTAAAAATAAATCAAAATTATGTACACTGGTGTATCCCAAATAGACGATTTATGATGCGTTAAAGAGGGGGGGTGGGGGGGGGGGGAGGGCATGGCAATCAGACTTGGTATTCTGGTGGTATTATGTGACACCGATGGGAGTTGGGAAAAACTAGGATCGAGGCTGTAAAGTTCCGTAACCCTAAAGGGTTATCGGGGCAGATGAATTCATCAGTTTCCGCAACCAAGGTATATGAATGGATTGTGTGGTTAGCACAATGCTAAGTCGCCTTAACTTCCCCAACTTAAGTCAGGTACCCGTTGAAAGCTGGGTGGACTTTTTTTAATCCAAATCTAGATATTTTGAGAAATCTAGATTGCTATCAAATAATAGATCTCGGTAATTGAGATATAAAATTTGAACTTATTTATTTATTATAATCTAGCTATTGTTCATATATTTTCTGGATAATTCTTCAAAGAATAGTTGGCAGCCTTATCTATTCATTAATGAAAATGACACCCCTGCTGTAAACCACTGAGCTCTATACATCAGGGGTCCCCAATCCCCGGGCCGCGGACCGGTACCGGGCCGTGGATCAATTGGTGCTGGTCCGCCCAACAAAAAATAAATTGTCTCCTTTTTATTTACTGTGGTTTATTTCTCTCTGGATTGTGAGACTTTTGTAAATCAAAATAATCTAAAATATAAATAATTAATGCCCCCTCCTCCCCCGCCGGGCAGCGGTGAAATTATCAAACGTCGACCGGTCCGCGGCGAGAAAAAGGTTGGGGACCACTGCCCTACATGTCTTGGCTCATTGATGTTGCCTCAATAAATAAACGAATCAAAATGTAACAAAAGTAATCAAGTAATGTAAGATGTTAAGCGTAAAGCTTTCCAAGTACATTAACAAAGTATTATCAATCATAAATTCTACATTAAGTTGTAAGATAAATGAGGAAATTTAACGATAATAGAACAGGGTGGCTCGTCTGCTAATCTGTTAATTCCGAGTTCAGGCCAAGTTTACTCTACTTCCACTGACCATGATGGTCTGGCTTGGTTTTATAAGGAAAACTTTTAATAATGAGATTTAATTCATAGGATTTAAAAAAAAAAGGTAAAATAAATGTCCCGAATAAATTCGAGCTAGTAAATCAGTTTTATTATTTTTTTGTAAATAACACGGAGCTAAGTGAAACATTCACTTGTCATTTTTTTTACACATGGTCAATGAAACTCACATCAGCTAGAAAATTCAATTGCGTTAAATTGTCAGTGTTACAAATTTATTAAAAAATAACTTTTTCTTTCATTTTCTAAAAACATCTTCAAAGAAATGATTCTGGATGTTTAAGCCAATCCTATATATGAAAATCGACTTGAACTTTGACTTCAACAACACTATCAATGTGGAGTCTTTAATATACCAAAAACTTATTTCAATTTCCAGCCATAGAGGAGTAGAATTAAAGATATTTAACAATCAATCAACTTTCTTACATTTATGGAACAAGTAATCTTATAAAATGTAGAATTTTTACTTGTAGTGACAAATATTAATGGGAATTCCAGGTATGATTTGTTTGAAATCCGGGTATCTAAATGGAGAAGGATTTTTCCCCTCAGTAGGTCACTGCACAGACAAACCCAACTGCACTCTACTTTAGACTTGTCAATTGCATGTGTTCACTATAACAGGCTTGCAGCTGAGAATCTTAGAGGCTCTGACAAACTTAGACAGTCAAATTGGCCTTTGTTGCATCCTGGCAAACAAAATATGTCGCAGTGAAAAATCATATTGATTTCTTCTTTCTGTTTTCATCGATATCAGTACCTCTAGGTTTTTTAAAAAAAAACAATAAACCCTATATTGATTTTTTTTTCAAATTTATATTTCTAAATTATTTGTTTCTAAGACTTCAGATTTTTGGGGCCTTCGCAAAGACGTTTATTTTTGTGGAGACAATGTGCGTTGCCAGGTTTTTTGAAGACCCTGTGCAAAAAAGTTGCCAGGTTTTTGGCCTCAAGCAAAATTAGCCCATGTCTCATGTAGTGAAGCATGAATTTTTTTCCACCATTTATTTTGTCTGCACTAATGCCGAAGTGACTTGGGTGACTAGATCCACTGAGCCACTAACAGCTGATCTAACAACCTAAACCCCGTTGATTCAACTGCTAATGTAATCACGTTTTACTGCTGGCTATATGTCAATGTGCAATAGTATGCTTATCATACCTCACTTTAGAAGATTCTATAAACATTTAGCTGTAAAAAAAAAAGTTAACTCTATGTCCCGCACATGATACTGGCTTATGGTCCCTATCAATGTGCCACCGCGTGAGGACGCCTCTGTGGCTTATTTTTTTTTTAATGCGACATTGCGGAGACTTATTTTCATAAAATGTGTTGCTGTTGTTGTGATGGCACCATTTGCTGCGGCATTTATGTGATGACGTATCCTGTAAATGCTCCAATCAATAGTAAGGCGCAATGAAATGTTTTAGTTTATATAAATACACGTAGGCCTATTTGGATATAATGAAGACCAACTTGACAAATTAATTCTAAAAATCAAATTTTATTATGAAATATACTTCTTTATCATTGTGTTCCAATTTTTTCTTATATAAAACTCTCCGCACAGCCCCCCCCCCCCACGCCGCACAGCCCCCCCCCCTCCAACAAAATCCCGGCTACGGCCTTGTATTCTCATATAGGAAGATATAACACATTTTGAACATTTATAGATGCAAGTGACAGGAAAATTAGTCAGGTTCCCTTAGCCATAAAGGGCCATCGGGGTAAAGGAATTGTAGAATTCCTCTGTTTCTGTTATGTAGCCAAGCCACATGTAGGGATTGTGTGGTTAACACAACGTCAAGCCACAAATAGGGATTGTGTGGTTAACACAACGCCAAGCCACAAATAGGGATTGTGTGGCAGCCTCTACTTCCCAAGTTTTTTAAAGCAGGTAAAAATTTAAAGCTGGGTAAACCCACGACCCACAAGTCGTTGGTTGAGTGCTCTACACCACTCGGCCACCTGTCTATCCTAAGACACAGATAACAGCACAATTAGTCTCCTGGATCAGTCTCTGTAGACGATTCGACAAATCGCGGTCATTATACTTACAGTACAATAACACTGACTAACCCATGTGCTCATCGACTCACCCACGTGCTCACTCACTCACCCACGTGCTCACTCACTCACCCACGTGCTCACTCACTCACCCACGTGCTCACTCATTCACCAATGTGCTTGTCCACTCAACCTCGAGCTCACTGACTCACCCACGTGCTTTCTCACTCACCCACGTGCTTTCTCATTCACCCACTTGCTCACTGACTCACCCACGTGCTCTCTCACTCACCCACGTGCTTTCTCATTCACCCACTTGCTCACTGACTCACCCACGTGTCCAATGATTCACCCACGAGCTCACTGGCTCCCACGTGCTCAATCACTCACCCACGTGCTCAATGAATCACCAACGTGCTTACTCACTCACCCTACGTACTTGTCCACTCACCCACGAGATCACTGACTCACCAACGTGTCCAATGACTCACCCACGGTCTCACTGACTCACCCACGTGCTCTCCCTCACACCCATGTGCACAATGACTCACCCATTAGCTCACTGACTCACCCACGTGATCACTCACTCGCCCACGTTAACGCTCTATCAACCATGTGCTCACTCATACAAGCACGTGCTCTTTTACAAAGCTTGTGCTAACTCACTCACCCACGATCACTCACCCACGTGCTCACTCACACAAGCACGTTCTAACTCACTCGTCCACGTGCTCAATGTCTCACCAACGTGTTAAATGACTCACAAACGTGTTCATTGAGGCTCACCCACGTGCTCACTCACTAACCCACGTGCTCATTGACTTACCAATGTGTTCACATACTCACCCTAGATTTCACTGGCTCACCCACGTGTTCAATAAGTCACCTTCGAGCTCACTGTCTCACCCAAGTGCACACTGACTCATCAACGTGATATCTGACTCACCTAATTGCTTGTCTACTACCCACGTGCTGACTCACCCACGTGTTCATTAAGACACCCATGTGCTCAGACACTCATCCACGTGCTAACTTACTCACCTAATTGCTTGTCTATTCACCCACGTGCTCACTGACTCACCCACGGGCTCACTTACTTACCCACGTGTCCAATGACTCACCCTATTTTACAATTAATTGTTCATTTTTTTCAAGCTTTTTAATAGCTTATTTTAACTGCCTAGAAATAACACAGTGCAACTGTAGTCTACTCTTGACTTGTCCAATACATGTGTTCACTACAACACAGTGCAACTGTAGTCTACTCTTGACTTGTCCAATACATGTGTTCACTACAACACAGTGCAACTGTAGTCTACTCTTGACTTGTCCAATACATGTGTTCACTACAACACAGTGCAACTGTAGCCTACTCTTGACTTGTCCAATACATGTGTTCACTACAACACAGTGCAACTGTAGTCTACTCTTGACTTGTCCAATACATGTGTTCACTACAACACAGTCAAGTATTATATTATGGATGCTTGGGCTGAAAAACTAGAGCAGTGGTTCTCTACTAGGGATAATCATATTCCAAGGGGTACGGGAAAGTTTATGTAGGAATACGTAGTGACATACAATATTCATATAAACCAACCCAGTGTTTGAAGAAGGTCGCCAGTTTACTGCGTGACTTTCCTGTGAGGGGTACATCCTTTTTCAAACTTTGGGGTACAGTGGCATAAAATGTCGAGAACCGCGAGCCTAAAGGCTCTGACAAACTTAGACAACTGGTGTTTGTTCTCCCTCCTCCCCCCCCCCTCATAAGGAGGGTCCTACTCAATCATATCGTGGTAGGTCACCAAACTGCTTGAGACCCCATTGTGTGTTTATGTACATTTAAAAAACGTTTAATGCAAGATATCAACATAGAATGAGCCATCCTGGCAATAGCAACATAGAATGAGCCATTCTGGCAATATTGACATAGAATGAGCCATCCTGACAATAGCAACATAGAATGAGCCATCCTGGCAATATCAACATAGAATGAGCCATTCTGGCAATAGCAGTATAGAATGAGCCATCCTGGCAATAGCAGTATAGAATGAGCCATTCTGGCAATAGCAGTATACAATGAGCCATCCTGGCAATAGCAGTATAGAATGAGCCATCCTGGCAATAGCAGTATACAATGAGCCATTCTGGCAATAGCAGTATAGAATGAGCTACTCTGGCAATAGCAGTATAGAATGAGCCATTCTGGCAATAGCAGTATAGAATGAGCCATCCTGACAATAGCAGTATAGAATGAGCCATCCTGGCAATATTGACATAGAATGAGCCATCCTGGCAATAGCAACATAGAATGAGCCATCCTGGCAATATTGACATAGAATGAGCCATCCTGACAATAGCAGTATAGAATGAGCCATCCTGGCAATATTGACATAGAATGAGCCATCCTGGCAATAGCAAAATAGAATGAGCCATTCTGGCAATATTGACATAGAATGAGCCATCCTGACAATAGCAACATAGAATGAGCCATTCTGGCAATATCAACATAGAATGAGCCATCCTGGCAATAGCAACATAGAATGAGCCATTCTGGCAATATTGACATAGAATGAGCCATTCTGGCAATAGCAGTATAGAATGATCCATCCTGGCAATAGCAGTATAGAATGATCCATCCTGGCAATAGCAGTATACAATGAGCCATTCTGGCAATAGCAGTATACAATGAGCCATTCTGGCAATAGCAGTATACAATGAGCCATTCTGGCAATAGCAGTATAGAATGAGCTACTCTGGCAATAGCAGTATAGAATGAGCCATTCTGGCAATAGCAGTATAGAATAAGCCATTCTGGTAATCTGCAATATTGGGCTCAGACCGCGCTTTAAAAGATTCGACTAGCACTTAACTGTAAAAAAAAATAATAATAACTCGCTCATGGTCCCCATCACTATGCCCCCTCGTGAGGACGCCTCTGCAATCAGGCCCTAACAACCTCACCGCCATCATCCTTTTCAATCACAACAGTCCACATTGGCTTTCGTCAAAAGTAGTCACTACTATACTGTCACTATTTAATTCTCAGCAGTAAACCTTTGCAGTCTATTGTCAATTTATCTCTCTGCACACTTTCAAAGACACAAATCAAATCAACCTGTATGTTATATCAACAATAATTTATTTGATTAATATATGTGTCACATTCAACACAGAACTTATACATGTTTTTTATTTATGTATATATGTATATAGGCAAGTATCATTTCTAAAATCAAAGCTGATATTTTTTAATCCCTTATAAACACTTCTGTACATCATTATTCGTTTTAAAAAAAGTTATCTGACATACAGTGATACCGCAAAAATTTGATCAGCACAAAACAACTTGGATTCCAATCTAAAATTTTGAAAGAGCTCTGATCATGAAACTGAATCTAACCTGAGATTCAAATAATCCAACCCAATATTTCTGTAGATTTATGTCCCCTGTATATTCTAGTAATACATGTACAAAGGATTGTACCAAAAAAAAAAAGTCAGTAATTTTTAGATTTTCTTCTTGTCTAATTTTTTTTTTCACAATCTATCACAAATGAGTGAATTTACCTTTCAAATAACTGACTCAAGATAAACAATCATTCAATCAAAAAATTATATGTTACTCAAAAATCAACTTACAGATAATCCAACAAAGGATCAATCCATTTTATTTGATTTTTAAAGAA
The DNA here is from genome assembly GCA_021962125.1 of Bulinus truncatus. NCBI lineage: Eukaryota > Metazoa > Mollusca > Gastropoda > Planorbidae > Bulinus > Bulinus truncatus. The sequence goes on from JAGDYQ010000057.1 coordinate 4,168,096, forward strand.
TAAAAAAAGATTTGGAAATTGATCAATTTGGAGTGCAAACGATTTACAGGAACAGATTAAGTTTAGATTCTGAGGTATCACTGTATTGTTGTTGTTTTTTTTTTCAAAACATTGGACTAAATAAATCAATTTAGATACTAAAAATGTTAAGTATATGTACATTTAATATCTATATATATATATATTTTGTTAAAATGCTGTCCATAGAAATCTACATGAAAACTAAATTTGAATAATGCAATAAAACAGCAATAAATGAAACCAGTCACTGACCTACATTACATTGTTGAGGAGTTGAATAAATATTTGGTGTTTGAACTCAGGCCATTCAAGATGGAGTCAAGAAAATCTTTGATTCAGTCAGAAACACAAAATGTTAAGAAATGAAATAAAGTCACTCGGACTTGACTATGTATTGCCAACTGTAGTATTGGAGTGCAAAGAGTTCAAAGGGTATGTCAGCGAGAGAAATCAAGTGAATTTTTTGTAATCAATGAATATCTTTGGTTGTCTCCACAGCCTTGATAATAAACACCAGGATTTGGTCATTCATACAATTTCATTATTTATCTATTTGTAAAATACAGATATTATTTTCAACATCAATGTGTATATAGTACACTACAAACATAACTAAAAACATGATGAAGAAACAATAGAATAAAATGCATAATTATGTGGGAAATTGAAGAATCTTCTTTGGAAGTTTTAAGATCTATTTTCTAATCCGTAAGAATATTTATGAAATGTAACTGATCATTTATTTGATTTACAAAAAAAAACCCTGTTGAAGTTTTTCACAGCTCAGGGAATAAATTTATACATGTACATGTACAGAGTTAAAAAAGGGGAAGTGATGGATTCAGAATCCTGTTATTGACTAAAAAAAGTTGGTCAATTATTTTTTTTTCCTTTAGTTATAGTTTAATGAGCATACATGATATATAGGCATACACTCAAGGTTAAATCATTAAAAATTGTGTTCAACATTAACAGAATTATAACAATGCTGATAGGTTAAAATATAACCAATAGAAATGTATATAAATAAAATGAAACCTATGCATAGAAATAAACAAGGTTAAGGCCATTCATTAGCAAAATGTCAACTGGATAGAAGAAAAAATTATTTCAGGCAGTAAAATCGACTATAAAAATTGCATTGTAAAAACCTTTCAAACAAAATCATAAGAAATATTTTTTTTTTAAGAATGCTTGGTGAAAAATTTATTTTTAACAACATAAAGAAATCTGATAATAATATTTCCTGAAAATCATCTACTTCAGTTGTTTGTGTTATTGTTTTAAGTACTAGACATTTATTACGATTATTTGGGTTTGTTATTATGTGGCATGAAGTAGAAAATGAACTTTGACATTTTGATATTTTTAAGCACTGTTAAGTGAATACCACAGAAGCCACAATCTAAACAGACGTCAATACAGAGACAAAGAAGGAGATGGCATCAATTTAATCCAAACCAGCAGTTATTCTACCAGACTCCAAAAATTTATTGACACGCATTAAATCAAAATTCCTTAGTTTTTTTTTTTTATACCAAAAGGCTGCGTTATCAAAAGAATACAAAGCCAACTAAAAAAAAATGTTACTTTCCAGCCATTCTTCAGTTTTACTAAAAAATTACTAATACATGATTTAACAGATGCATTACCATAGCCAAGTTTCCAAATGAATTAATTTAGTTATATGTAATAAAAAGAACATAAAGTATCATGTAACATATAACAGCAAACATTGATGAACCAGTACAAAAATCATTTCTTGAAAAATTAACAAAAAAAATGTACTAACGTTTACTCAAAGACAAGCAAAGTGGAAAATGAATTTTCAATGAGAAGTATTCTGGATGCTTGACCAAATAAGTAGCTACTAAACATAGGTCTCAGAGTTCTGAAGCAATCAAACTTGATAAATTATTTCTTAATCAACCACTTACATTATAATGCTGTTTTATTTTGAAATTGGCTAAGGTGCAGACAATTAAATAAACCTCAACAATCTCATCATCAAAAATATGAATACAATGTCATTTGTTACAAAGATGCTGAAAAAAATCACAGGCTTAGGTGCAAGATCAGTTTATACCACAAAATAGAACAATTTCTCAAATTTGTCATGTCAAAAATGATGACATGTTAATTTGTAAATTTGCAAGTGAGTAGTGAAAAAATTGTTCAGAAAAATTTTAGTCATTTGTTACTGTTTAACTACAGTAATAATTTTATAGTACTGAATTTTATTTAATTCACTTTTCTCAGCAATAAAAAAGTGTGGGACATTCTGATAATGCACGCAGCCGCTTAATTATGTGAGCTAAAACCATGTTAGCAGACATTTAAGAATAGAATCTTAATCTTTAGAACAGGATTTTGATAAGAAAACAGCTAAGCATATTAGAGCCCAGTACAAAGTAGAGGATGAATGCATAATGCTGAGCTTAAAATGAAATCATATATACAACTTCTGCAGAAGGTTCAATGCTTTTTGTGCAGTCCAGGTATTTACATGTATTATCAGGTCAACAAAACAAAATGATTTTACCCACATTGTTCCTCATAGTTTATTTTAATATCAGTTATTTACCAATAATATAAAATGTAACATTACCACTCAACTGTTACTTCCTTCCCAGACTATTTTAAAAATTACTGAATATATTGCACATAATTTTGATATCTCATCTTTTGATCTCATTAAAAAAAAAAAAAATTGTAAAAAGTTTTTGAAAATGTGCTGTATTTAATATTCAATCACTGTACAAAAATATCTTTAACGTTCAAGGCTGTTACAAGAGGGTTATGACCCTTTTGCCATCCAAAGCTCAAGGGGCTACACTAAGACGGTCACTAAAAAGTATGACATAAACAAGGTCGATAACTCTTCATGCCCAGGGAGGCCAGTGGGTTAGGGTGACCCTGTGCAATTAAAAATTTAGAGGATAGCAGAAGTGAAAACCCATATAATGAAAGTTTAATTTTTAAACTGCACAAATGATGTGGAGAGAATATAAATACAGCACTCAGAACAAAAATAACAGGAGCTAGACACTAAAAAAAACATTGTATATTATAGCAAAACTTTTGAAGCTCGTAACAAAAATGTACAAAAAATATTAAATGAATAAAATTGTCCAAACAAAAAATGGTTAAAAAAAAAACACACAAACTTTGTGCACGAAATAAAAATGTTGTTTACATCAAATTACATAAAAGCTCAATCACACCATATTATGTTTTGGATTTGCCTCGCTCGTGTATATTATGCAAGTCATATTTTCGGTCTCACTTGCATTGATTGTAACCTGTCAGGAACCTATTTGTCACTTTAGTAATGCTGCTTGTAATGTTGCCTGGTTGTAATCATGTAAAGGAACGGAAAGACGAGTAATACACTTTGTAGAATTGTGCCTGTTAAGGCCAATTCATAATTTAGTACACGCTAACAAACTGCTAAACATTAAAGACTTTTAGGATGGTGTACTATACTGCTACACTTCAGCCTACTCATCAACATGAACTAGTACACTGCTACACATTTCAATCAGATTTATTAAACTACTACACTGCTACACATTTCAATCAGATTTATTAAACTAATACATTGTTCAAATTAAAATCATCTTTTCAATTTTTTTTTTCACAATACATTTAAGCAAATATTTCAGTATTGAATGGTGTCTGGATTTCTGAATGTTAAATGGCTACAAGTTTGACTGAACACTACTAATCTCAACTTGGACGCTATACTGCTACGCATGTGAGCCTTGTTTCTGCAATTGAAATGATTGGACAGCATCAAAAAGTCCAGGACGCTGGAAATTAATTTTAGCCAAAGGGAAACTAATCATCAGTAAAAATTCAATGCCACAAAACTTACAGCGGTGTTGTAATTGTTCTTAAGCCAGATTTTTTCTTATAAAAAAATTATTTTCAACTATACTAGAACCTAAGCACTAGCCTACATATCATAAATTTGATTTAAGAAACCATTCAAATCTCTTGTATAGATTATATTGATGATAATACTGTATGAAATTAATAGAAAGTTATATATATATACTAGCAGAATGGAATTTATACAACTTCATTAGCCAGCAGGACAAACTTAGCCTTTGTTTCAAACATCCTTAAAGCTACACTAATATATATGTATATATATATATATCATACACATATATATCATACATATATAATACATATTTCAAACCAGTGCATATTATACACGAGCAGGTTAATATGCAAGTAAAATTCAAATATGTTAAAAACTTTAAAATCTCTTTGCCATGTTTGTAATTTAAATAATGGGGGGTATAGATTAGTATGTAATATTCAATACAAAAAATGTATCACTAAATAAAATCTCTTAAGGCACGATGATTTAAAAAAATGTAAATAAACATAAAAAGAAATCCTGTCATGAACGGACTGAAATTTTCTAAAGAAAAAAAATTTTAGGAGTAATATTTTCATTAAAATGTACACATAAAAACCTCAACAGATTTTTAATTATACATGGCACATCTTTGAATTTGATCTCAAAGAGGTAACACGTTTTTTTTTGGCAAGATATGTTGAGCTGTACAAATGTGACCAACAAAAA
>JAGDYQ010000057.1:4173216-4204391 GCA_021962125.1 Bulinus truncatus
TCACACTTCTAATATATTGGGGCTGCGACTGACGTGGCCTGCCACCCATGTAAAAATATCTGGCCTGCCTTAGCTTGTTGTGACCTCGGTCAGAATTGAGTACAAAGTTCACACAACCTCATACAGACTAATTCATAAAAGTACAAAAACATGACTGGATCATCCAGCATCTAAAAACGAGCGCAATACAGTACATTTAAAGATGGGTTCATTATATAAAGTATAATGTAATTGAACCCTCCTATCTCTCCATTATAAAATTACATAACACAATTTATTCGCTGCTGGTGACCTCGTACATAGATGTTCGGGCCATTGATTGCCAGATTTACATGTCATTGATTGCCAGATTTAAATACCGGATTTACATTACAGAGCATTGGCTTAGCGATGTTTGTTTTGGTTTTTTCAGGCGGTGGAATATTTTATATGTGGTTATATGTCAAGGTTAAATAATTGCAGACAACGAATTCGGCAATAGTATGTCGAATAATGAGTAGGTGCATGAGAGTATAACCATGAGAGGGAATTAAAAATAAAACACGCTAAAGCCTGCTGGCCATTACTGAATTGTGGAAACAACGTTTGTAGCGCTGAGATATGATTTTATTTTGTAGTATGGATTTCTTTGTTTCTGTATTTGTGATTACACGCTGATATAGTGTATATACTAAGTAAATATGCTGTTTGAGTAACCTACCTAGCAAAGTTCCCCACATGATATACATGTAGATTGAACAAATGGATCACCCTCGTTGTGGATAATACAGCTCGCTATGTAAAAACCATTTACCGATAACCCGCCATTGAATGCTGTATTTCCTTTTTTGTATCCGAGGAGATTTTCCATTACAACAAAAGTAAAACATAGCGGGTTTTTTTTAATCAACTAAATCTCACAGAAATAGTTAACACTCTGCTTTAAAAGAATTTAAAAAGCCACGATTATTTTAAAATTGATTCAAGTACTGAGGTAGGTTTATATATATATATATATATATATATATATATATATATATATATATATATATATATATATACTCATTAATTTTTATAAATCATATATATATATATATATATAATTGAGAAACTAATTCTTCAATTAATAACAAAATACCGAAAAATTAAAGATTGGATGATGGGTAACGAATAAAAAATGTCGACACTATACCGCGTTATTTTCACTGGCCTTACTTTAAACAAAAAATACACAATTATACACGGTATAGTTACGGTACATTAAAATAAGGATTATTTTTTTATAACCGGTAATAGTATCTTTGTATTGAGAAAATCCACAAAATTCAATGGCGAACGGAAGGCATATCATAAAAGGAGTGCTCATTCTGTTTAATTTATATTCAGTGATGTTTCCTTCAAATTTTCCCAAGGCTATGCGCGGCAAAAAGAGATTGACTGTGCACAAATTCGGAAGGAAAAAAATAAAGTTTGGTGCGCAACGTACAGGTTTATAGGCCCAAGCGGGCACAAGGTGCAATTTTTTTTTCCATTGTAATAGGCGTGGGAAACGGAACATGCGCATGCTCAGTTGTAATGTGTGCGCGTGCAATCCAATAATCGTGGGCGCGCGCACATGCGCAAAGCTTGAGATCACATGAGAACATGGTGTCGAGTTAGCGTATCTCTTTATATAATGCGCTCTCTTCGTGAACTACCTATTGATGAATCTTCTTATGGACATGCAATTTGGCAGCTGCTCAGGGCCCCCTTGTGAAGAGGGGCCCACCTGTGAAGAGGGGCCCCATGTGATACTCTTATAAAAATAACATTTTTATTCAGTTCTTATTTAAATTAACATATGTTGTTAACCATCTTGCTGTCAGGTGTACTGTGTCAATACGACTTAATTGTTGGAGGTTGGGGGGGGGGGAGAGCTCAGAGCGGTCCCAGTTGTCAAAGGTTTTAAGGGGCCAAAGATTAGCAAACGGCGATCTTTCCAGTGGTTATTGGCCCATTACTTGGCCCCTAATTTTATCTTGGTATAGGGCACTTCAAGTGTAAGTGTAAATGTGTTATTTTTATATTTTTACCTACAACGAAAGCTAACGGCTACAATAATATTAGACTGCTTTCCTACTGACCATATACTCAATGATTCTGACCAATGGCCACTTTTTACTATGTTGAATGATTATCACTCGCACTGAGCTCTAAAGTTAGTCAGTCCAGTCACCTACATATGTTTCCCGTGGTGCCTCCATGACAATTGTACCAGCGGCAATAGTGGGGATGAATTAAACCGTCCCATTAGTGGTTTATAAGATCTAAGACCTAAGAGATAAATATGTCATCCTTGAAGGGACTTATAAAAAAAAGTGAGCTGGTGATACACACAAATGTTTGGTCTGTGATGTTTAACTTCACAGATTATTGGGGTGTCTGCATTCAAAAGATAATTTATCAGCCGAGCTGAATTTAGCAAGTACCGTGTGTTGATATGTGTGTGTGTGTGTGTGTATGACAAAGTACTGAATGTTGATGTGCGTGTGTGTGAGTGTGTACTGACACAGTACTGAATGTGTTCCAGTGTGTACTGACACAATTTATTTATTATTATATCGGCTAGAAACTAAGTTTTGTCTTGAACAATGACATATACAAAATAAATGAATACATATGAACTTTGAATAAAATATTTATTTTTGTCTACATCTTAACGAGGTGAATAGTTGACATGAGCCTGTACTGAGTTGTACTGCTAGAACCTGTCACCTGCGCTGTGCCTGTTAGGTTTACAATTCATCGAAAGAAATGGGTGGTCGCGAGCTCTCGAATTACGACAGAGGGTTCCAGGGTTTGAATCTTACAGTTCATAACAGAGTTAACCCACAATCTTTACTTTTGGGGACACTAGAAAAAAATGTTTAGTTTGTCTATCAGCATCAATGATGTGTCTCTTTCAATGATTTTATTTCACCAAGATTTACTGGCTTTTTCATAGTTTGACTTTGCCTAGTAGGCCATAAAACAACGAATTATGTGTTGATATGCAAACTTAAAATAATCATAACATGTTTACAATCTATGATATACCATGCAAAGGCTGGTTAAATGTGCACTATAGGTAAAATTTATTTATGTAGTTATCATAACTACAGTTATCTTGGCTAGTTCCTGATAAAACATGGCGATAGGGTCTGAACTTTTGATTGTTATTATCGGGATTAGTTTAAATAAAATAAATCTATATACTAAAAATACAAGCAGACATACTGGCCAAAATGATATTTTTCTGTTTGTTGTCTCGAAAGCCGCCCAGAGAAAATCCGGTACCTCGGAACTTAATTTATTTGGGTCACTGTTTGCAGAAAGTAAGACGACCTTGCTCACGGTCACAGTGAAATTGACGCAGGCTGTCATGGTTTGGTAGTGTCCCTACGTCAGACTAAAATGCAGGGTACACTAGAAGGGAAATATCTAGAAAGAGCTGGACACGCAACATTGAAGTATCGACAGGCCAAAATTTAGCGACCTTATAGGTGACCACACAACACAGAGAGGAAACCTGGCCACTGTAGTTTCTCTGAAATCCCCCAACGAAAAAAAATTGTTAAGGTGCAGTTGATGATGTCGTTGAATCACTTTGTTAAAAGATGGTATGATACTTTCATGTGATTCACTCACTTTGTTATAAGATGGTATGATTCTTTCATGTGATTCACTCACTTTGTTATGAGATGGTATGATTCTTTCATGTGATTCACTCACTTTGTTATAAGATGGCATGATTCTTTCATGTGATTCACTCACTTTGTTAAAAGATGGTATGATACTTTCATGTGATTCACTCACTTTGTTATAAGATGGTATGATTCTTTCATGTGATTCACTCACTTTGTTATAAGATGGTATGATTCTTTCATGTGATTCACTCACTTTGTTATAAGATGGTATGATTCTTTCATGTGATTCACTCACTTTTTTTATAAGATGGTATGATTCTTTTATGTGATTCACTCTGTTATTAGAAGGTGTGATTCTTTCATGTGATTCGCTCAGTTTGTCAGACTTATACTATTATTCAGTTTTGACCACACAATTTCTTAGGATATTTAACAAATAAAGACGATTAAAAAGACCCACAATTTAAGTTTAAACAATGAATTTATTAATATAAATCACATGTAAATGTATTATGCAAATTGTAACAATAAAAAAATATTTAAAAGGTTAAAGGAGCTCATGTATTAACAATAGTTTGTAATTTCTCAAGTGAAGAAATTTTTAGTTTTCAAATTTTGAGACAATATTTTGGTCAGTGAGTACAGCTTCCTTTTTTTTTTTTTGAAAAACAGAAAATGACAAAACGTCGGTCATCAGACGAATGCACAAGTCTTGATGACGTCAATAATGTGTCGGTGCTATCCAGCAGCCAATGAAGACTGTTTACAGAAAGCACGTCATAACATTTTCAAAAGAAACTCTACACACCGAGCAGTGTAAATATAAACCAGAAAAAAAAATAATTGTCGTCTGCTTCAGAGCTCTTTTTTACGTATTACAATGTATTATTCATGTATGTTTTTTATGCATAATACATAAATATATAAGTACAAATAATGATCACATTGTACATTTTATTAAACAAACTTTAACAAAATTAACAAACACACAAAAATACACCAGAAACTCTGAAAAGATAACTCTCTAATTATCTTTAAAAATAGATGTGATAACTTCCCCTTTGGTGTTTTGTACGGACTTCCATTCTTATGTTCTACTTTTAATACATTTATGTCTAATGGAAAAATGATGAATTGAATTTTTTAAAAGGAATACATTGTTTTGTTTTTGTTTATTTTATATATTTTTCTTTTGAATGGTCAGCTCAATTTACGTGCAATAACTTAAAATTACGATTGTTCATTAAAATCTTATGAAATTTTTTTTTATTAACATTTATTACTCCAATATTTGTTGTTGTTAAGGCTTTTAATGGTAAGTACTTCAAAATACTTCAAAGGGGGATAACATCGCAATGTTTGCAAATTTAAGCAATGACAGCTTGGTTAGCAGCACTTGCTTCACGCGCCAACTCGCTCTCTATATCGGCGGCCAATTTGTCCGGGTCGGTCTGCGGAATGGTTCTCTTGACCACTCTCCCGTCGTAACCGACCAGGAAGGTTTCCCAGTTCCAGGCCACGTCGCTGGCTTTGATTGGTGAGTAGAACAAAGTGGAGGGGTTGAAGGAGACGGCAGTAGGTGGGCAGTTACTCTGAGGAGAAAAAAAAAAGAAATCGAAAATAACAGTTGTGTCCCTTGTGTACTAACTCCAAACAACTCTAGTCAGTTGATAACCATTTGAATGACAACTTGTCAATTCCGGACAGTAGCGCAACCGGGGGCGGGGGGGGGTGGGGGGGCCGGGGGGCACAAGCCCCCCTGCCCCCCCCAGGCCAAATCGGAGGGACCCAGCAGTCTTTCTTTTGTATCATCAATACATAATAAAAGTTACAAAAAAGACTGCCAAACTCATAATAATAATTACCTGTTCTACCCTTAATTCTTTATTAATTATAATTTTTAGTTTTGATTCGAAGAGTTTAAAAAAATTTTCGACTGCGGCGGGCTATTGTCTTTTTTCAAAATGTGAGCCCCCCCCCCGCCCAGCATTTATTGCTGGTTGCGCCACTGATTCCGGATGATGTGTGCCATGACTTTTATGTGGGGTGGATTAACAATGAGGTTCATAAAGCAACAGTTCTAGGGCTTTTGAAAAAAATCGGCCTTCGTTTATCAGACAACCGCGAGACATTTGAGATATATTTTTTTTAACTAACATGCAGGCCTATAACCTTTATGTTAACTGCAGAGGCGGATATATGCCAGTTGACAACGCGGGCCTCTTCAAAAAAAAAAGAAGGGAGTGAAAATAATCAGACAAAAGTTGGTGCATTATGGGGGCCCCGTTTGACGTCGGTGACAAGAGCGCGTGTCCTGCGAGTGCCCTACTTTAAATCCACCTCTGGATATTTTACGTTAAATGTTAAAAAAAATCTTCCAAAAATTGTTGCTACGTATTAAAAAGCTCAGAGAGAAAGTTGAAGGAGATAATCAAAGGAAGTTAACTCTGAACGTTTACCTTCAAATACGTGTAGAGTGGATGCTCATTTGCTCCGTTGACGTCAATTTTCTCAAAAATTGGAAAATTGGGGACGAAGCCTCCACCAGGTCGGACATATTTGACCCCGTTCAAGATTTCTGTCCCGTTGGCCCCAGGCTCTTGCTGAGAATGGAAGAGGGGTGGGTGGGGGAGGGGAGAGAATTATCACTACTTAGAGTGCACATTTAATATACATTAGTTCATAGTTCTAACACATTAGTTCTTAGTTCTAACACATTAGTTTTAGTTCTAATACATTAGTTCTAATACATTAGTTATTAGTTCTAATACATTAGTTATTAGCTCTAATACATTAGTTATTAGTTCTAATACATTAGTTATTAGTTCTTGTAATAATCAGTTTAGGCTAGAATAATGTTATTTGGCACAGAGATGGTTTAAAATTATCTGACCACTTAGTTGAGCGGAAGTGAGTTTATTATTATAAGACAGACGATAGAGCAGACGATAGATTTCTTCAGACATGATACAGATGATTTTATATTCTTGACTGGAATGACGTGACTTGGTTTACACATCAATCATCATTGGATCATGTATGTAAAATAGAAGAATAAATAATATATATATTTATCTGCTCAGTGCTTTGTATCTATTCTCTAAATGTGTTACGTCTGTGGACATTTAATTACAAATTATATATATACACCCAAGTCAAGCAGTCAACAAGAAACTCCGAAGAGACCATACTACCTTTTATACAAGTTCCTTAGAAATTATATACATACAACTGATATACACAAAAACTAGCTATGACAGTTCTAATACATTAGTTCTTAGTTCTAATACATTAGTTCTTCGCTAAATTTGCATTCACTTAATTACTCAGAGACATAAATTATTTTTTTCTGTTTTTTTACGCTACGGATAGATAGCTCCTGATTATCCCGTGTAGTGTTGACAGGAAATGTTCTACAAAATTTAAAACAAAACTGAGTTGCACAAAGAAGTGAGTTGATTTTTAGATTCTTTAGCTTAATATATAAAATCTAATTTTCGTGCGATCCTTTTAAAACATTTCTGTAGCGCATAGTTTTAAAAAGTAGCTAGTTCGCGAAAAAAAAAGTAGCGCATAGTTTTAAAAAGTAGCTAGTTGGCGAAAAAAAAAAGTAGCGCATAGTTTTTAAAAAGTAGATAGTTCGCGAAAAAAAGTGGCGCATAGTTTTGAAAAGTAGCTAGTTCGCAAAAAAAAGTAGCGCATATTTTTAAAAAGTAGCTAGTTCGCGAAAAAAAAGTAGCGCACAGTTTTAAAAAGTGGCTAGTTCGCGAAAAAAAGTAGCGCATAGTTTTAAAAAGTAGCTAGTTCGCGAAAAAAAAGTAGCTTAATCTGGCAACACTGCTAGAGAAGCATTTTTCAAAAAAAGTGAAATAAAGGTCACTCACCTTGAGAAACTGGTTACAAGGGAAGCCGAGGATGACCAGACCCTGACTACCATACTGGGAACTTAGTGCATTCATTCCGAAGTAATGGTGTGTCAGGCCTCAGTAAGTTGCCACATTCACAATCAGGGCTACCTGCAGATAGACAAAAGTCAACAAGGTAAACAAGAAAAGTAATTCTTTGTACATTCAAAACTAGTTAACGAAACAATAAAATTAAGACAGACAAAATTAAGTGAAAATAAGATTCAAAATAATTTAAGGGAATGTTATTTAATGATTGTTTGTTGGGTAGGGGAAATAACTCTTGAGGTAGAGAGGTTGTTGGTTCGAATGGGAGATAACAAATGAAATATGTCCAACTAAACATTTACATACGGGCCGGGAATCATGCATAAATTAAAATCAACAGTCCAGCAGTTTAAAATTGACTATTTACCTTTCCCTTGTAGTCACTGAGATTGATTGTGACATTCTTGTGAACGTTCTTGAATGTAAAGTCATAAATGGTTCTGTTGTCATTTGCTGGCTGATTGCAGTCCTACGTATAAATAGACAAATATAATTAATTTTTGAAAAAAAAAATTAAACATAATATGTTGTCAATGGCTGTCTGACTGCTGGCCTACGTATTAATAGACAGTTTATATTTAATGAAACACATGGTCCCCCAAGGTTCAAGCCGACACATCGCTTCACGAATTTAATTGAAAACCTTCTTAAGAATATTGAGTACCAGTGGATTCAATATAATTATTGTAAAACCAATAACAAACCTTTACCTACGCCACTGACGTTAATTACGCCAATAACGTGAATTACGCCACTAACGCTGCTACGCCACTAACCCTGGTTACGCCACTAGCGCTGCTACGCCACTAACCCTGGTTACGCCTCTAACGCTGCTACGCCACTAACCCTGGTTACGCCACTAACGCTGCTACGCCACTAACCCTGGTTACGCCTCTAACGAGGTTTTCCTTTGTGTTTTTCTGTCTAATTGTGTCAGAAATATTGACCGCGTTTTTTTACGTCTTTCAGTCTCCAAGTCGTTTAGTGTCTATACCAAGTCAATTTTTTTTTTTTTTTTAGTTTTGACATACGGGAGTGATAAAGATGCATGGAATGTTTATATAAATAATGTAAATTAAAGTTAAACCCTTCAAAACCTTGTAGCCCCTGACAAGTGTTCGGGTTGTCCCCCCCCCATACAGGCGGCGCTGCTGTGAATGTCTGCGTCATCAAACTGTCTTCCATTTAAAATGCGAATGAGTTGACACATGCGCAACCCAAGGAATTTATAAAACAAAACACACACACACACATTCGCAAAATAACGGCTCATTAATGTCTGTTGTTGGTCTGTCTGACCTTTTGCGTTGAGTTGTTGTTTTTTTTTAAAAAAAAAAGTTTTTTTTGTTTTCTCATGCCCGCACCTGTGTGTGACGGGATGATGTCGACGTACGTCCACGTATCACGCATGTTGTGCGTATCTTCCCATTTGTTCACTTCAGCGTTATATGTACACTTGTATCAACATGGTGGAGGCCGTGTCTGCCTTCATTGAAGTTGTGTATCTGCGTGAATCTGGCACACACCCCTCCCCACAGCGGGCACCCCACGTTATTCACATAGTTTCCACATAATGGACATATGGCGGCCCTGCGTGTTGGCCCCCCCCAACTGTGCACTTGTCGGTATAAGCAGGGCCGTTTTAATGGATAGGCGAACTAGGCAGTTAACTGGGCTCCCTGTCTTACTTTTACCTTAACCTCATATTACTTATTAACGGCTGGGAGGGGTCTTAGAGGGGCCCCAATAGTCAACTATCATAAGAGAGCCAAGGCTAAAAGCTGCTACCTTGTCAGTATTTTTTACAAGGACCCCAAAATTTAATTCGGCTCCAAAATATATATTTCCATAGGACCCCGAAATGTAACTTTTCCTAGGGCCCCAAAATGTAACTTTTCCTAGGGCCCCGAAATGTAACTTTTCCTAGGGCCCCTAAATGTAACTTTTCCTAGGGCCCCTAAATGTAACTTTTCCTAGGGCCCCTAAATGTAACTTTTCCTAGGGCCCCGAAATGTAACTTTTCCTAGGGCCCCCAAATGTAACTTTTCCTAGGGCCCCGAAATGTAACTTTTCCTAGGGCCCCGAAATGTACTTTTTCCTAGGGCCCCGAAATGTAACTTTTCCTAGGGCCCCTAAATGTAACCTTTCCTAGGGCCCCGAAATGTAACTTTTCCTAGGGCCCCGAAATGTAACTTTTCCTAGGGCCCCGAAATGTAACTTTTCCTAGGGCCCCGAAATGTAACTTTTCCTAGGGCCCCGAAATGTAACTTTTCCTAGGGCCCCGAAATGTAACTTTTCCTAGGGCCCCGAAATGTAACTTTTCCTAGGACCCCCAAATGTAACTTTTCCTAGGACCCCGAAATGTAACTTTTCCTAGGGCCCTCAAATATGTGTTTGCCTAATGCCTCAAAAACCTCAGAACGGCCCTGGATAAATAACAACAACAACAACAACAACAACAATGATCCATATCAGTGTCACTAAGAATATATAACTACCCGCATTACACGTGCATGGACTTCTAAAGGTGCATCTCACAATGTCAATTTATGCGCGAATATTTTTTTACTCTGCATGTGCTCACCTGTTGCTGCGCATACAATTAAACAAAAACCCAACTGGCGATAAACATAAATGTTTTCTATCAACTCGTTTTTAAAAAACAACAGAGTTGAGGAACTTGGAACTTGTTTGACCAAGTACATGTTCTCGAATATTACTCTGTTCTAATTTCGGAGTACTTATAGCCTTGGGTATAGTCTTAGTTTCAATTTAAAACAAAATGTGTGTACTTGTACTCTAACTTGCACCTGGGGTACTTGTGTTCATAACTGTACTTGTACGGTCAGTACTTGTCAAAAAGTAACCAATTTACTGCTTACACAAATTACACAAATATTAAAACTATAGCCTAATGTCTGACACTGTTTTATAAAAACTAAGGGGGTTTAAAGAAAATAGAACACCATATCAAACCCAGTGTTCTAGCTCCCAGTGTTCTAGCTCCCAGTGTTCTAGCTCCCAGTGTTCTAGCTCCCAGTGTTCTAGCTCCCAATGTTCTAGCTCCCAGTGTTCTAGCTCCCAGTGTTCTAGCTCCCAGTGTTCTAGCTCCCAATGTTCTAGCTCCCAGTGTTCTAGCTCCCAATCTTCTGGCTCCTAATGTTCTAGCTCCCAGTTTGTACTTGTAAAACAGATTTTTTTCTACAAATAAAACAGGATAAGAACAATAATCCTCTTTAAGATGTTTAAAATCTTTTTTTGTTTTTTTTTAAATTCCTCCATTTGTGTATTTTACTTTTTTTAAATAGTGCAGCACCTTAATATATTGATACACAACAGAGCAATAACACAAATATGGCAGCGTTCGGAAAAGTCCACTTTAATTGACAATGGGCGCATACTGTAAAATTTATAATCTGTAGCACCATAATTTTTTTTTGGTTCTATAAATAAATACAGAATTTTATGAATAAAATAAATATGTCTGCATAATTTAAAACTAAGAAAATTGTTTCAAATGTGTTACAAGAAAGCGTTAGGTATTGTCCTAATGAATACTAAAAAAATCTTTTTTAAATCTTTACAAAAAGTATCATAACTTATACAAATGAAAAATAATAGAAGTAAATTTGTATTTTTACTTCCATAAACAAATCATACGTCTGATGATTTGGTTGGATCTGACCCATGACCCACGTAAACATGATCAACCTACCATCATAATGGCTGACCCATGACCCACGTAAACATGATCAACTTACCATCATAATGGCTGACCCATGACCCACGTAAACATGATCAACTTACCATCATAATGGCTGACCCATGACCCCACGTAAACATGATCAACTTACCATCATAATGGCTGACCCATGACCCCACGTAAACATGATCAACTTACCATCATAATGGCTGAGTGCACGACGGCCAACAGGCCACAGAAAGTGGCCAGCAGACCGCCGGCATTACTGTTTGGCCACGGCATGGCCCAAGTCCAGCTGCAGTTTGTTAAACTGATCGTTTACTTTCAGTAGCATGGGGTATTTATAGTCCTACATGGCAAAGTGGTGTCTTATCTTGAACTGCTGCTTCAATGTAATACTGTAAACATCCTTCTTTTCTGGGAGGTTTTAATCGATATATCCAGATGACCTTGACATTGAATGTCGGGTTTGCAAACAGCCGCATAAAAAATAATTACAAAGCTGGAGTGTCTCTTATTTAATTATTTATTTTAAATCCACACTTCATCGAAGTAAAACCGGATGCGAGCAACGGCCTAAAAACACACCTGTCTGAGTCTTCTATACATACAAAGAAACTAGGTCATTAACCTGGACATTCACAACAAGACGTCTTAAAAACATCCTTGGAACCCCCCCCCCCACGCGGAGCACTTGTATTGACACCATTTCCCCGCCACCCTTTAAGACATGTGATCTAAAGGTCAAACATGAAGTCATCTCGCTTGCGGGCGGGCTACCCCCCCCCCAGCCCCGTAGCGTGAAAATTCTACAGCAGGGGCCAGGCAATAGCTGGGGGGGGGGGGCAGGTAACACATTTAACTAAGTAGAACAAAAAGGCGGGGGGGGCAGTCAAAACGCAGGGGGGCTCAGCCCCCTGGCTCCCCCGCACGCTACGGGCATGCCCCCTCCGTGTAGTAGTAAGAATTGCCTTTGATCCTGAATATGCAGGGATACATTTTTTCGCCCATCCCTGCCCAGCCCCGGCTATGGTGGATGATGGAGACCCCCCCCACCTCCTACCCTTCAGAAATGTGGCGGTCCTGACCAACATTTCATCATGTCCATTGCACTTTTGTGATGGCCCAGCCCGAGACATGATTCAAATGTCAACAACAGGTCATTTTCTGACTTAGTTAAGACACTAGTACCGTCCGATACTGAAGTAAACTTTATTTCATGTGAGTTTGTTTGTGATAAGAAAACGTAAACAATCCCGCATGAAACAGATGTCACATGATAGTACGTAGTGATAGCAGTAAAAAAAAGCCAAAAAAAAAATCAGAATTATAAGGTTACCAGCTGTAGGTTTTCCCAAAACATCCAAATTATTTCTGATCAACTTAGTTTGATGGCTCCCTTCTAGACATCACGTATACAGCAGTTTTATATTTTAAAAAAATCTGCATAAATATTTTGTCTCAAGTCTGAACTGAAGATCGAAAGTAAGAATAATGTTTCATGTGTAAATATAATTGGCTTCTTGCCTGTATCTGGATTCAATACATGTTTTTTTTTTATTCTCAGAACATAAAACAAACAAACCTATGTAATTACAGACCTATATAATTACACGGACCTATATAATTACACGGACCTATATAATTACACGGACCTATATAATTACACAGACCTATATAATTACACAGACCTATTCATGAAAATCTAAAGTTGAACTATAAATTGAACTGTGGTCTAATCTCTAAACAAATGTTTTGCAGGGTGCAGCTAGTAAAAAAAATATTGTTTGCTTTTTTTCTCTTAAATCTAAAAACTAATCTGCCGGATCAGAGACGGGCATTGGTCATTTGAGGTCCAGAAGAAAATAACGGGTCTCTAGTTGGGCTCGCTCATGGACAACATCAATAATCAATACACCCAGTTTGCTGGCAAATTTTGATATTACACATTAAACACTAAAACAGTAAAAATAAAAAATATAAGGCCACGGTCTATTGCCAAGTCTGCCTAGAGATTGTCTGTAGTGCGCATGTCGACCTAATTTATTGAAATAACCAAAGATGTGGCTGAAATGGGCAAATTTTAAATAGTCTAAGAAAAAAAAATAGATAATTGAATTAACCGACGACTTACCGAGGAAAATAATTGCATCATCAGTCCGGATCTTCGTGCCCAGTAACATTATAGTCCGGACACATTTGATTAAATTAAAAACATTAATTACATAATAGCAGCCTACAGCTTGTATCTATTTTCTTTGTATTCAAATGATGGAGCTTGCTAATTATCATATTGCAACAAAACACGTCTGCAGAGGCGGATATAGGCCCCTGGCACAGAACAACTTTTTGGGCCTCTTAAATAGAGACACAAGGAAATATATTAATCAAGTGCTTTATTGGGGTGTCAGGGCCGGCCTTACGAATTGCGGGGCCCAATTTAACGGATACTTCCGAGGCCCCCTCTTTTAGCCTGTGACAAGAGCCATGACTGGTAGTGATAGGCTAAATGTAAATTGAGAGGGCCCCTGCCAGGCCCCTGCGGGGCTCAATTTGGAGCAATAGATCAAATCGGCCCAATGCCGGCCCCGGGGTGAGGGGGGTTCTATTTCGTAGACTGAGCCCAGGGCGCTGGTCAGCTACTCGCCAATGGCCACGCCCCTCCCAGTTGTATAATTGTCGACAGGTCAACTCACACTAGAACACACACTTAGTGTGTCATCAGGTCAACTCACACTAGAGCACACACTTAGTGTGTCATCAGGTCAACTCACACTAGAGCACACACTTAGTATGTCATCAGGTCAACTCACACTAGAACACACACACAGTGCGTCATCAGGTCAACTCACACTAGAGCACACACTTAGTGTGTCATCAGGTCAACTCACACTAGAGCACACACTTAGTGTGTCATCAGGTCAACTCACACTAGAACACACACTTAGTGTGTCATCAGGTCAACTCACACTAGAACACACACTTAGTGTGTCATCAGGCGCCAGGTCAACTCACACTAGAACACACACTTAGTGTGTCATCAGGCGCCAGGTCAACTCACACTAGAGCACACACTTAGTGTGTCATCAGGTCAACTCACACTAGAACACACACTTAGTGTGTCATCAGACGACAGGTCAACTCACACTAGAACACACACTTAGTGTGTCATCAGGCGACAGGTCAACTCACACTAGAACACACACTTAGTGTGTCATCAGGTCAACTCACACTAGAACACACACTTAGTGTGTCATCAGGTCAACTCACACTAGAACACACACTTAGTGTAGTCATCAGGTCAACTCACATTAGAACACACACTGTGGTTGCGGTGGATGTACAATGTGCAGTCTGCGTACAATAGAACACGACAGGTAGCGGGTTCAAACTTTGAGATGACAGGTCAATTGCCTCACTAGACATCTCATGAGAGATATTGGTGTAACAGGGAACCCTTGTGACCCTTCCGTGACCATGATTAGACAAACACTGGCGCATATCTCTTTGCTCGAGACTGATGAAAACTTGTTTTGACCGTTTACAGTGAGACCTCTGTACTAATTCAGTAGTCCATGACATTATGAACGTAGATTTGAAGCAGTGGTGTGCAAACATTATGACGTAGATTTGAAGCAGTGGTGTGCAAACATTATGACGTAGATTTGAAGCAGTGGTGTGCAAACATTATGACGCAGATTTGAAGCAGTGGTGTGCAAACATTATGACGTAGATTTGAAGCAGTGGTGTGCAAAGTCAAAGTGCGATCTATGAAACCTGAACAGACTATGAGACTAACAACATTCATTATATCTATGGTGAAACACATAGACTTTGCCTGACAGCTGAACTTAAGAACACCACATTCAGGTGCATGGCTTTTTGCAATAACTGTCCATGAACGAACAGACAGGCTGATCGACTTAAAGATTATTATTTCAACAATAATTAAACAAGTATAAAGCTCACAATCATGGCTTAAAATGCCCTAGTACAGTTAAAAAATTAAACAAAGATTGGTGCACGATATGAAATAGACCACAAGAAAAATTTATAAATTGAACCAAATCAAAACTTAATTGCTGAATGGAAAACAACAACCCTGGACATTGGTATGTAGTTGACTGGACATTGGTATGTAGTTGACTGGACATTGTATTTAGTTGACTGGACATTGGTATGCAGCTGACTGGACATTGGTATGTAGTTGACTGGACATTGTATTTAGTTGACTGGACATTGGTATGCAGCTGACTGGACATTGGTATGCAGTTGACTGGACATTGGTATGTAGTTGACTGGACATTGGTATGTAGTTGACTGGACATTGGTATGTAGTTGACTGGACATTGGTATGTAGTTGACTGGACATTGGTATTTAGTTGACTGGACATTGGTATGTAGTTGACTGGACATTGGTATGTAGTTGACTGGACATTGGTATGTAGTTGACTGGAGATTGGTATGTAGTTGGAGTTCAAATATTTCTTACAGTTTAAGTAGATACTAATCGGACAGCTGTATGTTAAATTGATGTTAAAGAGATCAATTAAAAAACTCTTCATTGAAAATGCACCTTTTAAAAAATGCTAATCACAATATAATACACCAAACAAAACACACAAACATGTTGTAATATATCACACCAAACAAAACATCACAAACATGTTGTAATATATCACACCAAACAAAACACACAAACATGTAATATATCACACCAAACAAAAAACACAGACATGTTGTAATATATCACACCAAACAAAAAACACAGACATGTTGTAATATATTACACCAAACAAAACAAAAATGGTATAAGTATGTTTTAAGTAAGCAAAGTTTTTTTTAATGAAATGATGGCAAAAGATAAAAAATTGAAATAAAATATTTTATTTGTTCATTGAGTGGAGTACAACCTGGCAATACAGGCCACTGAGTTTTAAAATAATGTGAAGTTAATGTACACATTTAATAGAGTGAGGTTAATGTACACATTTAATTCAAGTGAAGTTTGTGATTCAATCTTCGTTTCAGTGTCATCTACTTTGTAGAAAACAAGTTCAAGTAAAATCTTACAATTAAAAAAAAATAATCGTTAACGGAAGGATTATTAAGTTAAGACTTTTCACAACCACACATGTTCCTGGACTAAGCTGGATGAGGTTCTATTTTTAAGAGATAAATAAGGGTTGAAGAAATTTGCAGACACCACACTTTACATTGGTGTGTATTTAGGTCTTTCATTCCACTTACATTGGTGTGTATTTAGATCTTTTATTCCACTTTACATTGGTGTGTATTTAGGTATTTCATTACACTTTACATTGGTGTGTATTTAGGTCTTTCATTACACTTTACATTGGTGTGTATTTAGGTCTTTCATTACACTTTACATTGGTGTGTAAAGGTCTTCAGTCCACGTCTTTCATCCATTATCTCTTCCATTTGCATCTGCCCACTTTTACAACATAATGAATGTACAGTTATATTATATAAATATATACATAAGAATAGTAAATGAGATAAAGAATGTCAGAAATAAATGTAAATGGAAGATATCACAGTCTTTTGCATGTAAATAATTTTTAAATAATGATACATTGTTAAAAATCAGACTAATTTAGGTATACAAACACATTAAATTTGTGCCTTAATGTGAAAATATTAACTCTTCATTTTTTTTCTTTAAAGTTCAGAAATATGAGCTGTTTAATCCACATTCAACAAACCATAACTGCCAACAGAGCATTCACACAAACCAGCACATGTAAACATTGCCATTATGGCACACAAACCAGCACATGTAAACATCGCAGCAATTTTGGCTATGAAAAAAAGTTTTATGAACATGAATACAAGTACTAACTTGTAACTTCTAGACTGAATTTTTTTTTTAGATAATTGACATGTCAGAGTGTTTTACTCGGAAAAAAAAAAACGTGTAAAAAAAATTGATTAATTGATGAATATACAGTAAATGTTTTAAATGTGGCAGTTTAAAATTGATATTTGAGATGTACAACATGCAAACTGCTGACAATTTATTTTGACCGTCTATGATGAACAGCTGACACTTATACAGTACACATTTTAAACAAAAAAAAAAAATTAGTCAAATTTTAGAATAATTATCATTATAAAATAAATTTCCACACCGTGGAAGAAAATTAAACTTGAATCAACTTGAACTGTTGCTTTGTAAAAAAAGATACACATGAAAAAAAAATAATTTTCTCTGATAAATGAGTAGAAATAAAAAGAAAACATGTAAGCTACTGAATGATTGACTGATGACTGACTGATGACTGACTCAAGTTTCAGTGGACAAGAGTAATGAATCAGAACTAATTTTCAAAGTGTCAAATTCTTTCATTTTTCATAGGTCAGCTCTTATGATTTGAAAAAAGAACTAATGAATAAAAATATTTTAAAAATTCTAGTGAAGATTTATCATATACATGCCTAACAAGGACACTCTGTATTAGTTTCTTTTTAAACAATACAAATAGGGAAAACATTATTGAACTTAATATAAAATTTCATGCATATCTTTATTTCAATTGTATTTTGTGGCCAATTTTTTTCTGTTTTCTTCATGCAATTTTAATTAATCATCTATCTTATAAAACACACATGCTCACATTTATTTATTTAAAATAGCCGTTCTCTTTTTTATGCATTTCTGTAAACATTGAATAATGGCTTGTGACATTAAGGATGCTGCTAATATGTAGGACTAGACCTATTCACATTGTTGTAGATTGGACTGAATGAAAAAAATTTCCCCGCAGTCCATGACAACGAACATTGAGAAGTGAACAGAGAAATTAAAAAAATAAATGAATGCAACTTGAGAAATAAGTTTTTTTTGTTTAGTTGTTCATTAAGAACAAGGCAGGTTAGAGACATTTTCTTAACTATTCAGGATTCACCGAGACATTCCGCCATGTTTGTTGCCAACATAATTCAAGATGGCTGACTGTAGAACTTGTACTCTCTGAGCTTCCTCTTCTCTCAGTCGGACCAGTTCCAGCTCTCGGCCTTTCAGCTTCTCTTCCAGCAAAACAATCTCTTTATCTTTCTCTTCTATTTGACGTCTGTGTTTCAACATTTGCTCTGTTAGGAGAACATAAATTAGTTTTTGGTATTACTAAAAAAAAAAATCTAACCAATAATCAATTGACAAATTCATTGTCATATTAAGTGGCATTGACTTTAATATTAAGTAGATACAGATAAATACTTTAAAAATATGGTAAAGAATTTTTTTTAGACCAACCTGACAACTGACTATCTACCGCTACCAGTTTTTCTCTCAGCTCTGACTGAATTGACCTCTCCTGGTCAAGCTTGTTCTGAGATTTATTCAGTTCAACTTTGACCTTGCCAACTTCAGCCATAGTGTAATTATTTTTCTGAGACAATTCCTGCAAATAAAAAAAGTTTCATAAGCTCCGAGTAAAAAATTAATTGATGATAGCACACGAAAAAAAAACAAACAACTCATTTGTGAATAGGGTTCGTCCATTCCTTCAACCGTAGACAGGAGAAAAAAAACATACTTGATTCAGTTCATCCATCTGGCATCGAAGATTTTCAACTTCTAGCTGCAGGTTACTATTTTTGTGCTGCAGCTGTGAAATGGTGGCCACCTGTTGATTCGTCAGACTCTGAAGTTCATCTTTGCTGGTTTGTAAATATCGAATCTTTTCTTCCAGCTGAACATGGCGCTGTTCCTAGAATTTGTACAATAGAAAAAAGAATATTTTTTCATATATTAGGAATAGAATTTTAAAACTTTATTGGGTGCTAATTGCATGGAATTATGAAAAAATATTTTTAAGAGGTTTTTAAATGATTGATGTGACAACCAGACATCAATAAATCAATGATGATTTTTCTCTTTACATTTAGACATTTCATCTGGATATCTCGTTTCCATTAAAATAAAATGTACAACAATCAAAAGGTAACCAGTTAAATACGTCATCTGTTTCTTTTTACATTTTACAAGTGTTTTTTATTCGTCTATCAAACAAGCTAAAAGCACTTAAGTTATATGGTTGGAATCAAAAGTACATTTGAAATTTACTGTCTAATTGAACAACATAAAACAAATTGTTCAACAACCTCCTCTGACTTTAGTCTGTGCTTCATTGTGGCCAGCTGCTCCTCTGCGTTCAATTTGTCCGACATGTTGGACGCCTTCAGCCGACTGATCTCTTCCTCCAGGTCTAGCCTCTGGGACTCCATCTTGGTGATTCTGTCTCTCAGCATTCTCTCTATCTCATCACTTTCTTGTTTTATGTGGGCCAACTGGCAACAGGAAAATACACATTTCACTAACTACATAACTTCATTAAAAAATATCAAAAAATCTTTGAAACAAATTATTTACCAGAATGTTAGACAATTTCTTCCTGGCCAATAGGCCAACAGCTAGATAGCGATAAACAATATCAAATGTAAAAGATATGTTTTTTCTCTATGGGATGAGTAGAATTGAATTTATTAAATCTAATTAAGAAATTCTAAATGAGATTGTATCGAAGTTACAAATTCTGTTGCACACCCAGCTAAAGTAAAGACACTGTAGAAGGGGAAGCCATCATTTTAAATTAGGCTACCTAAAGTTCTTTTTAAGTTGAGTTTCTAAATTTTGTAAAAAATTCAAGAAAAAGTTTTTAGCTATACATGTATAAACTTTTTATCTTTTCTAGCACTGCTTTTAAAAATATTTATTTCATATATATCCATAGATGTAAATATGATGGGATGTTTTAGTTGGCAGCTGTTCTAGCCTGTGACTTATACAATCTTTGCCCAAAAAGGACTAAAAATCTGGTCTGATCAACCATTATTAATCCAAACATAATAAACCTTTTACAGTTTTTAGCACTATTGATGAATGTATCAATATACTGCATCCATTATTTATTAGGTGGGACATGGCAAGTCCTAGAAGACTCAAAGAAAAATTGAGAGAACCCTTCAATGCACTCACTTCTTTTTGTTTGTACTGCTCAAAATCTCTCATGGCTTCCTTCTGTCGCAATTTTTCTTGAGAAATTCTTTCTGTAGAAAAAAAAAAATAGTGTGAACAATAATAAACAAAACTGCAGTCAAGAGAGATTCATCTGAGTAAACCAATTCCAGACAATTTTAGGTCATTTATAGTTTATAGAGTGTGATGTGCCTGTAAGGATGAGAAAGTTTATAGAGTGTGATGTGCCTATAAGGATGATACAGTTTATAGAGTGTTGATGTGCCTGTAAGGATGAGACAGTTTATAGAGTGTTGATGTGCCTGTAAGGACGAGACAAAATCTCATAGATCCAACAAACCACTCATGTGCTTTTTTTATGGCGCCCTTCTTTCATCCAAACCATTGGCCATGGAGATATAGTGGGACATAGGTGAAAGTGGGACATAGGTGAAAGTGGGACATAGGTGAAAGTGGAACATAGGTGAAAGTGCACTGGCCATGGAGATATAGTGGACATAGGTGAGAGTGGGACATAGGTGAAAGTGCATTGGTCATGGAGATATAGTAGGACATAGGTGAAAGTGGGACATAGGTGAAAGTGGGACATAGGTGAAAGTGCATTGGCCATGGAGATATAGTAGACATAGGTGAAAGTGGGACATAGGTGAAAGTGCATTGGCCATGGACATAGGTGAAAGTGGGACATAGGTGAAAGTGGGACATAGGTGAAAGTGCACTGGTCATGGAGATATAGTAGGACATAGGTGAAAGTGGGACATAGGTGAAAGTGCATTGGCCATGGAGATATAGTAGGACATAGGTGAAAGTGGGACATAGGTGAAAGTGGGACATAGGTGAAAGTGCATTGGCCATGGAGATATAGTGGACATAGGTGAAAGTGGGACATAGGTGAAAGTGGGACATAGGTGAAAGTGCATTGGCCATGGAGATATAGTAGGACATAGGTGAAAGTTGGACATAGGTGAAAGTGCATTGGCCATGGAGATATAGTAGGACATAGGTGAAAGTGGGACATAGGTGAAAGTGGGACATAGGTGAAAGTGCATTGGCCATGGACATAGGTGAAAGTGGGACATAGGTGAAAGTGGGACATAGGTGAAAGTGCATTGGCCATGGAGATATAGTAGGACATAGGTGAAAGTGGGACATAGGTGAAAGTGGGACATAGGTGAAAGTGCATTGGTCATGGAGATATAGTAGGACATAGGTGAAAGTGGGACATAGGTGAAAGTGGGACATAGGTGAAAGTGCATTGGCTATGGAGATATAGTGGACATAGGTGAAAGTGGGACATAGGTGAAAGTGCATTGGCCATGGAGATATAGTGGACATAGGTGAAAGTGGGACATAGGTGAAAGTGGGACATAGGGTGAGTGCATTGGCCATGGAGATATAGTAGGACATAGGTGAAAGTTGGACATAGGTGAAAGTGCATTGGCCATGGAGATATAGTAGGACATAGGTGAAAGTGGGACATAGGTGAAAGTGGGACATAGGTGAAAGTGCATTGGCCATGGACATAGGTGAAAGTGGGACATAGGTGAAAGTGGGACATAGGTGAAAGTGCACTGGTCATGGAGATATAGTAGGACATAGGTGAAAAGTGGGTTACATGGGTGAAAGTGGGACATAGGTGAAAGTGCATTGGCCATGGAGATATAGTAGGACATAGGTGAAAGTGGGACATAGGTGAAAGTGGGATATAGGGGGTGGGAATGCATTGGTCATGGAGATATAGTAGGACATAGGTGAAAGTGGACATAGGTGAAAGTGTGGACATAGGTGAAAGTGCATTGGCTATGGAGAGATATAGTGGATATAGGTGAAAGTGGGACATAGGTGAAAGTGCATTGGCCATGGAGACATAGTGGACATAGGTGAAAATGGGACATAGGTGGAAAGTGGGACATAGGTGAAAGTGCATTGGCCATGGGAGATATAGTAGGACATAGGTGAAAGTGGGACATAGGTGAAAGTGGGACATAGGTGAAAGTGCATTGGCCATGGAGATATAGTGGGACTTTAATCAAGACCACAGGTCCTAACGGGAGATAGAACCTCGTAATTCTCAGATAAACAGTCGATCACTTTACCACACAACCATTTGCTCCACTATTTACAGTAGACTTTTACCAGAACATAAATGTACATCCTGTATTTAGACCAATTGTAATCTAACAAGAAATTTAAATGGACAGATGAGCCAACTATTGCTATGTAGTTTTATTCAACCCAAGTTAAATGGGGGTCAAATGCTTTAAGATGATAATTTTTGTATAAGCTTTTATTTTATAAACCAGATATAAAGTATCAAAATATGTTTCATACTAGTTTATTTAAATCCACATGAAACAAAACATATGAAAAGAACACTTACATAAAAAAAAGTTACTAAACTGTTATTATGTGTGATTTAAGTGCTGCTGTTGTTATATTTGAGTCAAGAGTTGCACTAAGATGTTGTTATGTGATTTTCAAGTGTTGCACTAAGGTGCCAACATGTGGGAATAAAGAGTTACAAAAACTACACAACTGTCATTACAGTTACAGTTTTATCCAAAACACGCTTCAGCAATTTGACAGATAATAACTAGATCCCTCACCTTCAAATTGGGAGCCTTTCATTGTCAGCTCCGACTGGAGGTGTGACCTGTTCCTTTAAATCATAGATTTGCCTTGCTGCTGGCGGTTTTCTCTCCAGGTCTTCAACCTTTATGAAATAAAACGTTCAGCTTCAGGCGTTTTAGCGAATCTCCATGCTATGTATGACTTTATTTATGCAATTATTTATAGAGAATGAAATAATTTATCACAAATGAAATTATTTAAAGCTAATTGAGTCTTTTTCAGCTAATGAAATTATTTAAAGCTAATTGAGTCTTTTTCAGCTAATGAAATTATTTAAAGCTAATTGAGTCACTTGCAGGAAAGGAAATTATTTACAGCTGATTGAGTCACTTTGCAGGAAATGATATGTAACAGCTAATTGAGTCACTTGCAGGAATGGAAATTAGTTTACATCTTATTGAGTCACTTAGAGTAAATGAAATTTATAATAGAAAATGAAATTATTTACAGTGAATGAAATTATTTATTTACTGTTCACCTTACTCAAACATATACATAGACGGACCACAATATGATCTATTGTAATGTATCTGCTGGTCAACTGTATGTATATGAATGCTACAGTTCAGGGATGGCAAAAAGGATTATATCAAACTGCCGAAATAAGAGCAAACTAAACAGCATATTTCAGTGATTGCCAGAAACTTATGGCTTAATAGGTGGCACATTTATAATTTCATTTATTTGAATTCAAATTTTTTTAAATTTTTCGGCAGGTGAGGAAATTTTTCTGCCATGCCAAGTTTGTCCTGTATTTGTCCTTCTCGTTGAAGTAATTCCTTTCTAGCCAGGTGGCAATCTTGTTGTCCAACAGTTTCTATCAAACAAGATTAAAAAAAAAATTTTCCTCACTTTGTTCTGCAGCTGCATGTTTTTATCCTGGGTTTCTGAGATTTCTTTTAAATATTTCAACTCCTCATTTGCTCTGTCCTGGAAGTAAAAGTTGAAAAAAAAAAAAAATTATTATGCATACAAGAAATCTATTGAAAATTGTTAATTAAAATTTAGCGAAAAGAATATTTGTTTAACGGATAGATGTTTGGTAGATCCAATGACTGTTGACTTGAAAAATGTAAGTTGAAGATCTGGGGAATTTTTTTCCTTGAACCCTAATGAGGCCCCTAGGCCTAGAATAAATCTCTACGCTATCAGCCAAGGTGATCAATTGTACTCTATGAAAGATCTCTACTTGTGTGCAAACTAAACAGAGGTAAACAATGTAAAAAAAAAAACAACTTTACTTCTTTCTCTTTGCGCATCTCATTGACATGGTTTGCTGCCAGCTCCTGCATTTCTACCTTGAGCCGGTTGATTGTTGAGTTGTAGTCACTGACCCTCTGCTCAGACAGAGCCAGCTCTGTTTCTGCCATGGATAATCTAAACAAAAATTATTTATTTATCAACAGAAACTTTAGGGATGAAAGTAAATAGGTTAAAACAGGTTTTTTTTCCTTTGTGACATTTTATTTATTCTTGACAGACTCTTCCAGATGGTGGCGTAGCAGTAAATGTACTTTAAGAATACTAAAATCCTAACATTAGTAAATCTTCGAATTACTCCTACATGTATTTATCAACAGATCTAATTATGTAAAACTAATCCATAAACATATTTCTGATATTATTTGAACTTAGCAACCAAAAACCTTCACATTTTTTTATCTGGAAAACTGCAACTTTTGGGATTAAGAATTTCGTTAAACTAGTCATAAATCAAAATATTTACTTTACAGTATTTTCTTTAGTAATATAAAAATGGTGTTCTATTACGTACTAGTGCAATCTATAAGATTTACTTTTCCATATCTCCTAGCATTACAAAAGGCCATAATATTATCCAAATTTTAATGTAATATTAATTTTTTTTTAATTAGTAAAGATTCCATTCATAGGTGACCAATCTGATATGGTTGTCTATTTAGGAACATTATGTAAGGAGCAGACAACTTACTTGGCAGCTAAAGAGTTAACATAGTTGTCTATTTAGAACATTATGAAGGAACAGACAACTTAATTTGCAGCTAAAGAGTTAACATAGTTGTCTATTTAGAACATTATGAAGGAGCAGACAACTTACTTGGCAGCTAAAGAGTTAACATAGTTGTCTATTAAGAACATTATGAAGGAGCAGACAACTTACCTGGCAGCTAAAGAGTTAACATAGTTGTCTATTTAGAACATTATGAAGGAGCAGACAACTTACTTTGCAGCTAAAGAGTTAAACGCTCCCTTTCTTTCATCTAAGGCCACTTGCAGTTTGCCAATTTGTTGTGTAGAGACTCTGGAAAAAAGTTTTGGCTTTCAATTTTTTACAGTAGCTCAGTAAATGGTGATAGTTAAAGTAAATGGTAATTTACTATAGTTAAAGTAAATGTTAATTTAATATAGTTAAAGTAAATGTTAATTTAATATAGTTAAAGTAAAATGTTAATTTAATATAGTTAAAGTAAATGTTAATTTAATATAGTTAAAGTAAATGTTAATTTAATATAGTTAAAGTAAATGTTAATTTAATATAGTTAGTAAAGTAAATGTTAATTTAATATAGTTAAAGTAAATGTTAATTTAATATAGTTAAAGTAAAATGTTAATTTAATATAGTTAAAGTAAATGTTAATTTAAGATAGTTAAAGTCAATGGTAATTTAGATAGTTAAAGTAAATGGTAATTTAGATAGTTAAAGTAAATGGTGATAGTTAAAGTAAATGTTAATTTAATGATATTATTCTTTTACAGCCCATTGCCATTTTGTTATATTTCAGATATCACAGCCGATCTTTCTAGTCCATGGACATTAGCAATATTAGGATGTAAACTAAAATTGTGCAAGTTCATCTTAGTTTCCTTTTTTTTTTCCAATATTATATAAAAATGTCAATGGACCTAAGGACTAGTACTAGTTTTTGTTTACTATTATTTTTTAAAATTATAAATGATGAAAGTCAAATTGTTTTGTGAATTTATTTATTTTCAAGTGCATGTATAACAATTCAACCTACAATAATTGTATTATTATACCTTTATTTTCAATAATATATGTAGTAACATCAATGTAAATGTAATTAGTTTCTGTTTAAAATGTTATAATGCAAATTGAGGTCATTTAAACACAAAGTATTGTTGAGATCAAGAGGGATGCAATGTAAAAAGTGGCTGAGTAGTTTCTGTGGTTCTGGTGCCAAGTAGGGAAACAGCCAAGTAGGGAAATAGCAAAGTAGGGAAACAGCCAAGTAGAGAAATACTTTAAAATGAAACATGATCATTTTTTTTATCATTACTTTTGAGAATTATGAAATTAGTTCACAGTTATAAACTTTAGAAGTAGCAGATTAAATAAAGATCAACATACTTTGAGATTTCCGTAGTAAATCTTCCTGAGTGTCTATAGTTGTAAGCAGCTCATTGTTGAAAAAAAAAATTATTAGATAAGATACAAACATTTCATAAGGATTCAAGATTGAATACTTATTTTTTCATCCTTTATCGTAAGGAAATAAATTAAATAAAAATTGAATGGAAAACAAATGAGTGGGGTGTATTGTTTTGGAAATGCGCCAATTAAATTTAGTCAGAAAGAGATGTTTTATTAAGCTTTAAAAAAAATACTTTTAACTTCTTGTCCTGTTCCAGATTTCTGATATGATTAGCCATTGTTTGTGTCCTCTTGACATTCTCATCTACAATCACTTGTCTGTCTGCATTATTCTGAACAGCAGTTTCTGGAATATACAAATCAAGTTTTTTCTCTTAAACTCTTTTTCGAATGTTACACTCGAAACAAAGAATAATAATTTTAAAAAAAAAATAAAATCTATTTTTAAATTAAATTGACAATCATGTCTTCGATAAGATGCCATGTACTGACATCAGATAATTTATGAAAATGGTTGATGAAAAGCATACAGTTTAGTTAAAGTCTATTGGTAACTGGTAAACATCTTTAAGAAGTGTATTAATGTATCCTAAAAATAAATATTGGATTATCCTTAGGAATTTAAAATATGAAATGGAGGTAATAATTTCTGAACTACAATATGGAGTTAATATTTCACTGACCTATAGATTTTAGTATATCTGTGGGAACATTGTTACCAGCAAGTTCAAGGCGGTTGATAAATTTGTGCCATCTGAAGCATTTCAAGCAATGTCTGCCCTCCCAGAAGACCACAGTTGTTCCACCTCAGGTCTGGGGATTCAAACAAAACATTTTCTCAAGACATCTTAAAAATGAAACAACAATGGAAAATATTATTTTGCCAGAAAACATAGTGCCAGGTTTGGATCTAATGCTGTTAAAATTTGACCCTGAAAAGTATTAGTTTTGGTGTTTTAAGTTTAAAAAAGATAGGGAAATCAGAAGTGGGAAATAGCTACATGATGAGATGAAAATGTAAGAAGGGTAGAAGGACACAAATAATTTAGTTTTATGTTTCTCATTGTATACTCTGTGCAAGTAAAACATGAAGAATATTATGAAAACTAATAACATTTGTAATAATTTCTCACAAACTGTATGACTCGAGTCATTACAATGTATACCAAATAGCAAATCGCCATACTAAGGTGAATGTGCTGAGAATACACTAAAATATTACTGTTCATGGGCCAGACATTTATTTATGTTACAGTATCGTTCAATTATTCTTGTCTAAAACGATCAATGATCATAAAAATAAATATGTAAATGTGCAAGAATACAACCATCTTAAAATTACTTGACAAACAATAGGCTGCCCATAATTCTACCCAGTGCTCGAAGGTGAATATTCCTTTTGAGAGCTATCGAGAACTCTGAGACACTGTCATGGCTTATCTGGTTGTTTCAAGCAAGTCCAGGGCTCTTAAAGTGGTATTTGAGCCCAGACCTTCGCAAAACACGGTAAAAGAGTTGTCCAGCATACCCATACCATTCCATTCTAAGCAGACTAGAACAGAACAATTCAAAATATTAATCAATAGGGAAATTAATGAATAACATATATAAATACAGCCGGTGGGAGTAAAGCACAGGTTAAAAAAAATGATTTTATAGAATCGAAAAAACAAACTACACAATAAAAAAAAAAACTATTTATTTTTCCATTTGGCAGAGGAAATGTATTATTACATAAAGTTTTTGATGTCAAAACTCTTCATGTTGTATGGGGTGGTGACATAGTGCACACACAGACTGCTCTCATTGACTTGCAGTGTTATTTTCCCACTCACCACATTGACATTACATCTTACTAATCTCATTATCACAGGTTAATATTGATTAAATCAGTAATCAGCTGACTCGGCTGCAATACTTAAATAACCGTTCTATATGATTAAAAAAAAATATGTTCAAGATAAACGTAAAGTACGGGCTGGGGTCAGTGATGGGTATGATTTTTTTTTATTCTAGTTAATTTTAAAAAGTTAAATGACGCCTAGATCATTTTCAAATATACTTATTGAAAAACAACAAATGTATACATTTCCAGAGCCTTACCTTACTAAAGATTTATTCTGATGTAACATTTTACCAAGAGCTTCAGTCGCTGCTCCATGAATATTATTTCCCTAAAATATTTTTTTGAAAGCGATATGAATTTATATGATGGGTGCTCTATAGATGAGGGCATGGGGATGGATTCAGAAATAAAAAAAATATATCAAAAATATGCCACACCACATTAGCACAAAAAATACACTTGTTTCAAGAACATTTGTCGAATTTCCTTCAGGGGGAGTTTGATCTTTGTATTTGTTTCCCTTAATTAGTAATATTTTTTTCTGACATCACAAGTTTTAAATATATTGTATAGGTTACATTGCACTGTAAACTTGGCAAAAAAAATGGAGGATGTGGTTCCTCTAGCTATGGCATGTTTCTTCAAACTTGGAATATTTTAATGTGATAAAATGCTATTAAATGTTGCAGAAATTAGCAAAGTTTAATAAAAGTTTTAAATTTTCTCTTTAAAACATAGTGTATATATTTTTTTACCCCTTCTGAATCCATCCATTTAATTTATAAAGCACTCGACAATTTATTCAACTACAATTTATGTAATGATAATTACAAAATTTTTATTTTACAGTATAAGGAAGATAAGTACCCTTCAGTCTAATTTTTTACAAAATGTGTTGTAGGCCAAACCTTGTGCAAGACCCTTGACAGCTGTATGGAAGTAAATAGTTATAAATATCCATCAACATAAAAAACTTATTTAACGCTTGCAGGTGGTAAGTTATTATCCAACGAAAAACAACAATTTATTAATAATCGTACATAATAATGTCTTATTATTTTTAAACATTTTTATTTCTGTCCTATTATTATTTCTCTAAAAATAGTACCATCATTTTAATTATTTATAAGCATACAAAAGATTCCAGTAAAATAGTTAACATAGTTCTAAACTTATGGTATAGTATAGATGATAAAAGTTTGAACTATAACAGTCAATATAGAGCCAAATATAACCATGCATAGATTTAAAAAAAAAAGAAAAAATTTAAGATGAAAAAAATTAAAGTTCCTAACCATCTTCTGCTAGCATACAATCTGCAAATTTTATTTCCACAAAGGTTCTGTCTGATGCAAGAACTTTTCCTAGAACACAACAAGTTTTCGGAGTTAGGACTGTTGGTAGAAAGATCTAAAACAGCATTGGTTTTGGTGCCAACTTCTAAGCTGAAATATAGATTTTCAAAGTTAAAATTTTTTTTAATGACCTTAAAACCCCTATAAGTAATGCTGAATTACAGCTTGAAGTAGTTTATGAACAGTTATAGTGCACAAAAGTTTAACTCAGGTATTATAATTATATAATATAATACCCTAAGAATGGCAATAAATAGAAATATATAGAGATTAGACACATTTTAAAATTTTGTCAGTGAAAAAGAGCCATGAACAAAATCTAGAAGAATGCTCTGTCCAATATTCCCTCTAAGGTGTGATATGAAGTGAGCAAAAAAATTTTGTCTCTGAGCGATATTTTGTTTTGAGGCCAAAATTTGGTGAGCGATTTAAGCGATGTCGTCCGTTGGAGTGAGGGATCGTACCTATAGTATGAACGACACTCTGAATTGCAGGACTACCGCTCGACGCGCTCAGCTTAGAGGGAACATTGGCTCTGTCTGTACAAGATGCTCGAATAATAGCCATGCAACAATAATTCACGCCAGGCGCGGCAGTACAGACAAGTTATAACATAGGTAAAACTATTCAAACATTTATATAATACTGTCTGAGTTTCAAAAACCTTCTAAAGTTTGAATGAAGCCCAACTATGATTTTTATTGAAAGACAAACAACTTTTGAAATGTATGTTTAGATGGTATGCACAAAAAATTAAATATTTATGAGATGGCAAAAAATGTTTACATTTATTGAAACTGATTAGGGGTTATAACATTTAGAAATAACTATTGGTAACACAATGCAATTAAGATTGACAAAACAAACCCTTATATACCTTTTGAGTTTCTCCAAAATGCATTCTTGGGGATCAATATGATGGTCTTTACATAAACGCATTACAAATATGCCGGAAACTTTCCATCATAATCTATAATCAATTAACAACTTATTGAAAAAAGCTTGTATCTGTTAAAAATCTGAAAAAAAAAATTAGACTATAATATACCAGTTTTGTTATTTTCTATTCTATAACTGTACACATTAGACTCAGTAATTTTGCTGACAGTGACACTGTTGATTATTAAATCACAGAACCAGTGTTTGTATTATTTATTATCATTTATATTGGAAATTAAAACTGATTTCTGGAAACTAAAATTTGCAAGGCTATTATTAATAGTATCTGAAGGCTGCACATTGCAGTAACAAACGTCTCTTGGCCGTCTTGAGCCGACTTAGTAGTTAGGTCGCAAAAGTACAAACGGTTTTTCTTATTTAGTCATTACATTAAGGGCTTATCTTATTTAGTTATAATGAGATAATTACATTTAGGTGTAAATAGTATTAGTTTGTTAATGGTCTTTGACAAGAGTGTAATACTACAAATCATTTGTCAAATGAGAACTTAACAAACTCAAGTCTAGACATGTTTCTCAGGGTAAATATTAACTAAATTTCTAACTTAGAAAAAAAAAATCTTTTTTGCAACTCTTATGTATATTCTAAATCGTGCAATAAAATACATTTAAACAATCTAAATACTTACAAAAAAACTATCGGCAATTAACTAAGCCTTAATTTGCACTAATTTATTAAATCCATCACGAAAAAGTGTCATTTGTTGCTA